>JAAAKG020151987.1:0-58668 GCA_010014905.2 Druon quercuslanigerum
TTCGTAGCAATAGAAGTTTCAAAATTGAGATATTTTAAATGCTTAAAATATTCAAAAAATTGTATTTCCGAAAAAAAATGCTTTAAACAAAAAAAGACGGAATAGGTATCCAATATTTTTTGACGAAAAATCGAAAAAAAATTACTCGAATGAAATATAAAATTTGAGTGTAAATTTGACATGGAATGACCCTTATAACAATTTTTGTAAGAAAAAACGTTGTGAAAAAATACTCTATTTGAAGATTATTTAATTATTTTCAAAATTGCTCTACAAAATTAAGTCATTATTTATTAAAATTTAAACATTTTTGAAAAATTTGTAAAAACCAACAGTATTCAAAAATGCATTCATAAAAACTATTAATAACTTAATTATTATTCGTACGTTTTAAAAGACCACTTGAACGAGAACAATAAGTTTTTAAAGATTTCTTAAGTAAAATTTGTATAATAACCTCTGAATGTTCTTGCCTAACCGTGTACTCAACTGTCAAATTTTGACATTAACTTTTTTGAATAGATTCGATTTTTTCAACCTATCAGGTATGAGGATAAAGCGCAAGGGAAGAACGATGTTTGATGTAGTGGGGGAACTCACTTAACGCGAATCCCAGTCCCAACCTCTCGCGATAAGTGGGAGGCTACTGTACTGAGGAAATGAGCACAAATAAAAATACCTATAGTGAAGAAATTTAAAAAAAAAAAATTCAAATATATTTAAGGTACCTTCTTCTGCGCATTCATCGATGACTTCTTTGGCTTTGACTGGTTCCGCTTCATACATCTCTGTTGCAGCCTCTACCATTTTTTCTATGTTAAGCTTTCTACCTTCCTCTAGCTGGAAAATCAAATCTTCTTATGTATTTTTTGTTTAGAAAATATATATTTTTTTAACTAACTTAATTTCTGAACTTACAAAGCCTTTTTTCTTCATCAAACAGGCAGGCATACAACGCAACTTTTCGTTGTTAAAATTCCAATGCATTTCTCGTCCTTCTTCTAAAAGAAGCTCTTATTTTATTTATTATGTAATTGAAAATAATCGTGGGAAAAGTTTGTTATATTGTCTACTAAGAATATGGATATTTCCACGAACGTATCATTTTTGTGTGTCACCATCATTTAAGGCGTGCACCTGCACAAATGTCATGAAAATCTTACTTCATGATCAATATATAATTATGTACTATATAAAATACGCATTGTCTTATCTTGATTACTAAAATTTGATCGTCCGCTTGAATAACGTTTTTAATTTTTTATATTGTTTCCTAAAAACATATTTTTTAACTCACTATACATAATGAGTATTTACCTTGTTTATTTAACGACACAAAAACATTGAAACGAGAAAAATTCAAATCCTTTTAACAAAGCATGGTATATTTCGTACCCACTGTCAGTCCAAGTTCTTCCCTGCACTCATCAAAGTTTTTTTTCATTTCCTCATTCATAAGAGGTGGACGAGGATTTCCATTTATGCCCACCTGTTAAAAAAGTAAATATCTCATGCACAACAAAACAATCGACCTTTTCGTTGCATTAACATTTAAAAAAATACTTTTTGGATTCTTAAAATTTTTCAAACCATAAAATTGATATTTTTTTTTAACTTACCACTGCAACCAGCAGAACTCCAGATAATATTGTGCAATATTTCATGATTTTCTGTAACTTTTTTAATCGTTGGAAACCGCCAAGAGAAGAATTTGCACTTAAACTGAGGTGCTGACAAATGAGTTCCTATATTTATATTTCACCATCGTAGATAATATCTAAACTCCTGTTTTTTGTGTATTAGTTGCAAAACAATGTACCATTGAATTCTATTATTGAAGGATGCCAGCTTATGATATAATGGTCAAAGTAACACTTTATGTAACATTTAATGATAAAAATAATTAGGACATGACATAATATTGTACCATAATTGTATCGTGAGACAGCAACATTAAAAATTGGTTCTAGTAATCATTTGTAGAGGTAAAGAAATAATTTGTGTATTAGTTTACCATATAATAGTCAAAGTGACATTTTATATAACATTGTATGATAAAAAAATTATGTTATGAAATAATATTTAAAAAAATGTAATTACAGGAATTACTAACCATGAAGGAGAAAAAATGAAAATTGGTTTTGATAGCCAAAACTGACATAAATTATTATTTTAACATTGAAAAGAATGAGTTTACGACTAGGATTTCCGCATTGTTAAAGGTAACAAATAAAATCTTCGGTATTAAATTCTATATTATTTATTTTGCTTTCTCATGCAAGATATTTGTCAGAAATTAAATTGCGAAATAAACTTTTTAGATATTTGTCGATATAATTTTGACCCTAGGAGCTCGAAACAGTAATTTTTTAAATATCCGTGTATGTATATTGTATATGTAACTTTTTTCTGTTTGTCATATCTTAAAAATTAAAAAAGTTATGATCACAATATTGTATCCAGTGTATTATTTCGCATTTTGAAGACGAATCGGATCGACCTATTGTCGAAATTGTTATGAGCTACTATTATTAAATTATGAATTTAAAAAAATGATTTATTCTGTTTTTATAAAAGCAACTTTGTTGATATTAGGAAAACTACAAATTTCTGCTTATATAAGAATGCTTCGTCAATATTAGGAACACTAAAATACTGTATCTGTTATATTTGTTCGCGTTTCCAGGATGCGTCGAATGACCTATTATTAAACATTTTATGACCTACCAGTACCGATTTATGATTCTAAAAAGTAGTTCCTTCTGTTTATTCAAGTTTCTAAGACGCGTTGAATTACCTATTGTTGAATATGTTATGATATATCAGTACCGATTTATGATATTTAAAAAAATAGGTAATTCTGTTTATATGAGCAGAACGTTGCTAAAATTAGTAGCACTGCATTACTGTATCTGTTATGTTTGTTCATGTTTGTGCGACGCGCCGCATGAACGATGTGAGAACCATTTATCACCTACTAGTACCAATTCATAAAGTTTCAAAAAAATTTTTCATTCTGTTTATATAAGAAAAACTTGGTTCATATTAGAAATACTGCAGTAATGTATCTGTTATAATTGTTTGCATTTCATAGACGCGTCGAATGAACTATTGTTAAATGTTTCATCACCTACCAGTAATGATTTGTGATATTTAAAAAAAATTATTCATTCTGTTTATACATATGAGAAAAACTTTATTGATTGGATATTCTTAATATAAGATTGTCGGCATAAGATAGAAAGATAAACTTGATTAAATAAGTGTCCGCATTATTTTTGGGATAGTCATTTTAGTTACAGACGAAATTTACATTGATTCCAGGTATGATTTAATTGGCTTATGGTATTCTTTCATGCTTCAATATTTCCGAAGTTTTCTTGTCTACACAATCATCGTACTCATTCGCAAAATCGCACTCATCTTCGACATTTTTAACTGGAAAAAGAAAGCCAATATTATTTTTATTATAACCGAAATTTTAATTTTAACACATTTTCTAGATTTAGTAATGAGCAATATTTATCCTATCAAATACCTTCATCAAGACATTGTGAAATTAGTTCCATGATTTCATCAGCTTTTCTTGGATGCAGGGCATGCTCAATTTGTGATATTTTTTCCAAGTTGGGTTTCATGTCCTGGCCTATCTGAAATATGTTAGTTCCGATTAGAATAAAATAAAATCCAATTTTATTTCTTTAAAAAGATCTTAGCGAAAAAAGCTTACAGCATTTTAAAAAAACATATTCATTGCAATAATCTAAATGGAATCAATAATTTGTTTCCTAATTTTAATTTTTTTACCTCCTCAGATTTTTTCATGAGACATACGGAAAAACATCGCATTCTTAATTCTCCGAACTTCTTGTCGACCTTAAGTCTCTGTTCCTCTTCTGTAAACAGAATAATTTCTGTAATAGATCTGACATTCAAAATCTTCAAAATGATGTCACATTTCAAACTTTTAACTTTATTTCATTCACCGTAAAGTAAAATCACTATGTAAAAAAATTACATTTTATGTTGTAATTTTTGTTAGAAAAATTTGTTTTTAAAATATAATAGCACTTGCCTTGAGTTACGTTCATTTCTTTAAAACAGTCCTGAGCATGCTTTTGCATTTCCTGCCTCACTGTGTGGAACTCATTCTCGCAATTTGTGCCAATCTGATCATTAAAATGTACCAAATTAAAACTAATTCTCCTACTATTTCTTAATACTTAGAAATAATTTTACAATTCTTCTTGGCAATAGATTTTTTTTTAATTTGGATTTTTTTGAAAAAAAGCTGAGCATACATCGAATTAAATAATAAAAACACTGAAGTTCCGTTTAATCTTAATTTCTGTGAGGGTTTAACGCAATAACTATTAATATAACTCAAGGAAGATGAACACAAAATAAAAAAAATGTTATTAGAATTTTCTGTGCCCAATACTTTCATATAAGAAACAAAATTTCACTCGCCACACTAATAAGGAGCACTTCGGTCAAGAAAAGAATAATTTTCATATTGATTACTTCAATTAATATTTGTGAGAAATCAGAGCTGAAGCTGTTGTTCTACTGAGAACTTGATCCAAAAACACTGATATTTATAACTTTGTAACTCCTAATGGAAAATTTATGCTGCCATAAAAATGTTTAATACGTGTAATTTACACATAGAATCAATACTCAACCAATTATCATAATTAGTATTTTTTGCGCGCTGAGTCTGCATCTTATTTCGATTATATAATAAAAGCAGCACTGAATCGGATCATAAACTAAATTGTGATCCGATTCAGTACTCTAGTAGTCAGTTTACTCTAGTATATAGTGCATCATTTTTGTACGTTATTTAATATAAAACTACAATTATATAGTATTTTAATTGTGTATTTTTTAAAAGAAATTTCAGCTTTTATGCATTATTTTACAAATTTAAAACCTTCTTTTTCGTGCCTACAGCATGTTCTATACAAGTAGGCTTTTCAAAATAAGATTATTTGAATAAACTCTTTGTTTTCAATATTATATTTATTTTATTTTCCAAATTTTATAATAAAAAATTAATTTTTTTTGGAAAGTCTTCAATAATTGTCTTCATTATGAGAAATTCTTACAGATAGTTAGAATAAGACTTAAAAAAAGCTGTCTAATGTGGTACTAAACTGGGACAACTGGTTACAACCCAGATTCATTTGTTTAATATTACAGTTTTTACATTGATATTATATAATAAATTCACCTCCAGAAAATAATAGTCACTTCACAATTTATTTTTGGATTTGTTTATTTCTGCCTGTAAAGTGTGTTGCTGATGCACTGCATTTAAAAATAGAAAGTTGATCTATTTATAAAAAAAAATATCTTACCGTGTAGTTTATTAAAATACTAAAAACTTTACTGTAATACCAATACTGGGTATAGTTTTAACGAATAATTTTGTTATGTTATAGGATTATATTATCTTGAAAAGTCATAAAATTAAATTTGCACCGTTAAGTTCACCACAATAAAAATCCCGGAAGCTAAAACTTAAATAAAAAGGCGCACTTAATTCAATTACGTACCTGCTTTATTACTATGTAAATACGCGAAAAGTCTTTCAAATTTTTCAGAATTTCTTATTTTGGACTCTTATTTGTCATTTTTTGTTTTTCATCAAAACATTTTAGAATTAAAGAAAATAAAACACAGTGCTGTTTTAAAATTTGATTACAAAGAAAAAGTATATCTTGTTTTTAAAAAATTGGTTAAGTGGATAAAATTTGTGTTAAGCCGGAAAAACTATTTTGCTTCAATCGACCAAAGTTTTTGGTTGGTTCTTTTTATTAATTTTTTCAATATTTTATTGAATTTAGAAAATTATTTGTCGGTTTAACCGAACCTCATTAATGATACTTACAAGGACTATTATACGATCAAACGAACTTACCTTAGTGAAGTTCGATCGCAATTATACGATGTGTCTCGTCCGAATAGATCACTCCCACTATTCCCGTTTTTCTGTTTGGGTTGCATTTTCCCATACGTGATCTATTCGATTCTGGCGATATTTCGTCTTTCAAATTCATGAAAATCGGGGCATGGTAGTGGATTTAAGAAATTCATAGTTTGCCGCCATACGAAGGCTTCATCCACTGCCATGCTCCGATCTTCATTAAATTTAAAGAAGAAATATCGCCAGAATCGAATAGATCACGTAGGATTAAATGCAACTCAAAATGAAAAACAGGCATGTAGGGAGTTAGTTTGATCGTATAATTATGCTTCAGTGTCTCTTCCTGAAAATCACTTGTAGTTTTTTATAGTTTTAATGGTGATAGTTCGGTTAATTTCTGGGAAAATAACTCAAGAAAAAATTATTTTTACCTTCAGCCTAATACCTTTTGAGCGAAATTTCTTTTCTCTAAGACTAAGCGATTATAGAGTAAGGCAAAGACTTTCGATGAGTCGTATCAACACGTCGTCTTTCGAATAACAACGAAGGAAGCACCGTAGCGTAAAGCCGCTGATGTAGCTGCATGTTTAATGCTGTAAGACGTGAAAACTTTGGTCTCTATCCCGTTTTTCGAGAGGATCGTCCTTATTCACCTACTCAAAGTCTGGGCAGTGCGGGGCTCATGAGGCTTTCTCAAGGATATTAATATTTGATCTGTACCATCGGCTCTTATTTTGGACGTTCTCTCGATGTAGTTCAAAAGCATCGATGGTTGCTTCGACGCACAGAGCTGGTTGGTTCTTGAAAAAGGTTGAGTCAATAAGGGCTGTTTTCTGTTGAAGCCTAAAGTTTTGACTCTATCAGTTATTTTAATGTGCATACTGTCCTCCGATCGTACAATCTTACCCAACTTCATTAATGTCATCGTTTGTTGTCTTTGATCTGTTGCAAGGACCAATAATGTGGCCAGCTTGAATGAAAGATCTTTGAGCGCAATTTTGTCGTTAGGATAAAACAATTTTAAGTAGGTAAGTACTGGGGTTGGACCCATGTAAAATCATATCGTGGACTCTGAGGCTTTAAATTGGATGCGCCCCTGCAAAATATTTTAATTGTGTGATCGTTTCCAATATTCCGGTTGACAATTAAGGTGATAGCAGATCGATACGAGCTGAGTGCCCCATATGCATTTATTCCTTCCAACGAAAGAATAAGAAAATCCAGTAGCGACGATGTTGACGGTTCGAAAAGCAAAATTTTCTTTTTCTAACGGAATCCCTACCACAGCTTCATTAGCCTCGCGTATTGCTTCAACGTCGCAGGAGTTAGAGACGCTAGAATAACCCGCAAGGGCAACCCGCAAGGATTGATTGGAAATTCCCTCTACTACAAAGGTGTATGCTTTCGCTAAAAGGAGAAGAGGGCAATTTTTGATCGAAATTGGTTGAAGAAGGGGAACGACGGTTGAGAAGCCCAAAAAGAGAGAACTATGACCCCCTCTGTTTCGTCAACCTTTATCTTTTTTAAAGTTCTCAGGGCTAACGTAAATGGAAGAACAGCATAAAAGTTTTAGTTTTTCCAAGAGCGTGTCCAGAAGTCGCCTGGGGGAAGACTCCACTCTGCTTTCTGTGAGATAATCCTCGATCCTCTATCAGCTTCAACATTATCGGCCGAACTGACGTATGACGATGAAATCCATAAATCTCGTTGCTTGCATCACTTCCAAATCTCCTTAGCTAGGTTACCAAGCTTAGGGAACTGAACTCCGCTGATGTTGTTGATATAGTAGCTCAAGGCTGTCGTATTATTGACTCTTAACAAGATTTCGTACGACCTAGAATCCACTGTAAAACATTTTAGAGCGTTAAAAGCAGCTGTAAGCTCTTAAAAGTGGATGCTTTCGCCTTTTTGATCGACACTCCACTGGCCCCATGTCGATCTTCCTTCACAAAAGACGCCCCAGTCTGTCTTGGAAGCATCTGAAAAAATCTCGGAAGAATATTTTTCGATTCTGATTAGCTTATAAATTTAAGGATCAGTTATATTCTTGATCCACTAATTTAGGTCATCAAGGAATTCAATAGGTAAATGAGCAGACACATCAAAGTCTTTATTGGCTTTGAGGGCACGCTGGGCACGCTGAAACCGAAATTTTTAATAAGATGAGCCAGATATCTAATTTTGCAACAGCGCTTTTTTCCGAAGGAACGAGCTAATTTGATAATTCTTAGTCTCTTTTCGTCTGGAAGAGTCGAGGTAATATTTCTCGAAAATAATAAACCCAAATGACTCTAACAACGACTTAGTCTCATCCACATTGCTTGCGCATTCAGCTCACGAATCTCCGAAAAGGATGAAATCGTCCAGGTAAATTACTGAAAAGAAACCGTTAGATATAAGATAAGCCGTCACTGGTTACAAGATTTCGGTAAAAATAAATGGGGCTGAACACAATCCAAAGGAAAGTACTTTAAACTCGTACAATTGTTGCTGAAATTGAAAACGAAGGTACTTTCTTTGGTCCGGACGTGCTGAAACTAGGAAATAAGCGTCCTCCAGATCTATCTAAGCTAGGAAACAATATGGAGACATAAAGCGAATTACGGTTTTCTAATCTTCCAGTTTAAAATGATATATTACGACAAACTGATTAAGTATCTTTAAATTCAAAATGAATCATTTTTCTCCATTAGCTCTGTGAACTAAGAAAAAGGCAGTATTTTTGGTCAAAGAGAGATAATGTAGGTTTGGGTAGGGACGTTTGCGTATTGTTCTTGTAAAACTTGCATTAGAGCAAGTAACTGAGCTTTTGTCGGTGAACTCGATTGTTCAATGACCTTTTGGGATTGCGATTTGGCCATTCTTGAGAAATCGCGAACACAAATTAATAAAAGTTTTAGGGAAACTGATAAAGCGTTCTGATCATAAACGAACAACAAAAACGAATGAAGATCGGGGCATGGTAGTGGATCCTATTCGACTCTTCGTATTTCAGCTAGAAAAGTTTCGGACCTGATTGGTGTGAGTTTCTATGTGCGAAATATCACCGTGTGGCGGCGCTTCTCGCACGTGGCCCTCCTTTAACATGTCGCTGAACGGGAAATTTTCTTAAAAACAATAATATTTTATCAAATTTAATCTTAAAATATTTACAAGAGTGTCAAAATTTAAAGAGACGGATTCGAGTGAAAATTAGTATCAAAATTTAGTGGGTCAAGAAAAAGAAAAACGTTTTGTGGTGACGGCGAAAAATTCATTTTTTCAAATTGCCTCAAAATTTAGTTACTGAGTATCCGAAAGCTATAAATGTGACCGTCCACAAAACTAAACTCTTCCTTAATTAAAAGTTAAATTATTTTTATTTTAAATAGTTTCGGTTTTTTCAGATATTTGATTTATAATTACCGATTTTACACCAAGAATCAAATATGTCTAAATAATCAGCAATTGTTATTTTTCTTAATTATAAAATTTCATATTTTAGGCTAAAACAATATTGTAAATTTACGTTTATTCAACTACACTAAGAATTTCAAAATTCCAATCGAAACTATTTAATTTTTAACGTTAAAATCTTAAAATTCTCAAATTATGTACTCATTTTCGGAATCGTCTTGTAAAGTCAATTATTGTTTACTTTTTAATAGTTACTTTATAGTTCAATTTTAAAAATCATTATAATTTATATTCACATTCGATCAAGTAAAAAGGTTTTTATCCAAAATTGTCGATATCAAATGCCACTTTATTATCAATTGTTGAAGTCTTTAAAACTGCATTTTGAAATTCTTTGCATGCAAAATGTTGGCCTAAAAATTAAAATTCAAAATGGAAAATTTGCAAGTGAAAGATTTTCGAATTACGCACTGTAAATTAAATTATATCATAACTGCAAAGGATAAAAGTTCAATTGATTATTTTTTCCCAGTCCAGCGCCCACCCTGGTTTATATACTAGTACTTTTTACTTAAAAATAATTATTTATTTGATTATTCCTGAATTTAATATATTTATAAAAAAGCAAATATATGTATATCGTTAAGTCTTTTAGATACAAAAATGTATATTTTTCACATTTGATAGATTTATTTATTTCTCTTCTTCAACAAATGTTGAATGCCACTAATTTATAAAGAAAATTCTATGTATTTAAAAAAATGTAAGCTCATTTTAATTAGTATATAAAATTACTGAAATTTAACTTATATCTGAAAATTACGTAAATTGAGAAATAATTAGTTCCCCATTTATTTCACTCTATCCATTCTTGTATATACGTGTAATTAACACTTTAAAAATATTTGTACATACAGTAATAATTAGTTTTGGTTTTGAATCATCTTTAAACTTGGATTGAGCCTCCGTATGGCGGCAAACTATGCATTTTAAAAATTTTTTATCCTTTTACATTAGTTTTTGGAATGTTTATTAACGCTCCATTATTCAAAATGTTATATTTCTTGAGTAATTTACACCAGTATTATAGATAAGTATTCATTAAAAAATATAACTTAATAAAAATGGCATTTAAATTATTTGATATTATTAAACTATTACCACAAATTTTTTCGTAAGATTTTTTAGATTCATGTGATTTTAGTACAATATGTTCTATTCGAATTCTATGTATAATAATTAAATATTTTTCTACAGTATGTATAAATTATTAATATTACAGTTCTTGGTAAGCCATTTTCAATATCTTGTTTAAAGTCCATCCCTAAATTTTATCAACATTATTAAATTGCTTAACAGCGTTTACTAAATCGCATTCATCCTCTATATTCTCGGTTTAAAAATCTTGATAAAATCAATATAAAAATATGTATATATGGCTCCTTAGTGCAATTAAAAACGTACTTCCTATTTACGATTTTACAATTCTCTAAAGTTTCTTTAACCGAATCCTGAATTGGATTTTCCATTTTTTTGCATATCTCCTTAAGTAGGCGTAATAAAAAAAATAAACATAAAAAATATTCGTTTTTAACGAATCACGTCATTAATGTTCCTTATAATTTTGTGCTATGGTCTAAAATTTTCGAAAAAAAATTTTGTAAAATCAGAAAAACTTGCTATGAGAAGGGTGGCCGCTGAAACGGGAAACCTGTAAAACCGGGAAATGATCGAAAATTTTATGAGACCGGGTAAAGCGGGAAATAGCAATGAATTTATTTCTTTACCAGGAATATAACAAAATCCTAGAAAACAAAAGGTCCAAATGTGATTCGAAGATTTTTGCTAAAAAATATTTGCAGTTATCAGCCGTTAGCATTAATTAATTAATGATTTTTAAAATTAAATGGTATTTTAAGATTTAAAAAGTTAATAGTAATTGATTGCATACAAGACGATTCGGAGTCAGTTCACAATTTTAGAATTTCCAGATTTTAACGTTAAAACTTAAACAGTTTCAATTTATTTTCAAATATTATTTCAGCCTAAAATATCCCATTTTTCAACCATTCAATTTAAAAATATTTAATTAATAAAACTGGGAATAAAACCGCAGCAAAAAAACTAAACTTTGAACGTTACAATTTTAATTGTTCCATTTAATAAATGTAATTTGGAAGCCAAATTGTTAAATTTTAACGTATAAAGAACAATTGAACACCTATTATTATTTTTTAAAAATTCGAGTAAATTTAAGAAATATTTAGAACTTTTGAAAAAATTCGAAATTAATTAAAAATTTGAAATACTTTCAAATAATTTAAAAGAAGTGTCTACGTGTACCGACAAAATCCGGCTATTCGTAACCAAATTTTGGTAAAATATTTCACAGCCTAATTTGAAACCAAGTAGAGATTTTGCAAGATTTCGAACAAAAAATTTATAAGCTATTTAAGAATTTTTAAACGCTACATAAGAATAAAAAAAACTTTCTAGGAAAATTGAAAATGACTTTTTGTTTCGAATAATTAATTTTGATAGAATATTTAAAAAGATGTAGAAATATTTACAAAATAATCAAAATGAATTTGGAAGATTTTTAAGAACTTTATTCAATTTGGCAGGATTTTAGAAAAATTTGTAGGAAAAATGTTACCAAAATTTCGAATGATTTTAAAATATGCTCAGAAGTTTTGAACAAATTCTAAACATACTTTAGAAACAACATGAAAATGTTTCAAGATTTTGATAAAAAAATTTAGAGCCTTTCAAGGATTTAAAAATTTTATTAAATCCTTAAATTGCCTTTTAATTCAAGAAGTGTTCAGTTCACCAAAAAATGTAATCCTTCCATTTATAATGTTTCCACCTTAAAATTGCTTAAAATAATATAATTGAAAATTTTTTTAATTATGTTGTAGGAAATAATAGTAAATTTAGAGAATTGAAAATGATAATTTAAATTTATATTTTTGGAACTGAATCTGCATCTTTGAAATATATAATTTAAAAAAGTGAATTTTTTTTAATTGGTAGCTTAAATGCATTCAATTTAAAATTGTTCAGTTGAAAAGTGTTAGTACCATCCACTTTATACTTGTAAATTATTTAACAATTAAATACAACATTTTTGCAGTGCAGTTTTTCTTACTTCAAATGGAACAATGTTTGGCTTCAGAGTTCGATGTTTAAAAAATTCTATGGACTGCGACATCTAAAAATTTTCTGATTTTTTTCTTCTTTCACGGGGCTAATTTTCAACCCCAAAGCAACAAATTTATATGTCATTTTACTCAAAACAATCTGTTTCGTAGAGTTATGAAATTTTTATTCGTTTATATACTTAAAAGTGTTGGGTTATAAAAATTGAAAATAACACATGTTTTGCTTAAGTTTCTTTAATTTGAGTCTCTAATTTACATTAAACTAATGTAGCCAGTAAAATTATTTATAAGTTTTAGAAGTTTAATATAACATACTTCCATACAGTTTATTTATTCTTATTCCATATGAAATAACTCCCTGAAGCATTTAGTATAAGTCGTTGCAAATTCGCATTTATCTTCCTTTTCTTGAGCTGTAACAGTTTAATATGAACATTTTAATATATTTAAAAAAATGTACGAAATTATTTTAAAAAAGCTATAACAATAATAGAAGTAGAATTCAACTTTACCTTCTCCCAAGCACTTTTCAATCGATGATTCCAATTTTTCGTCAGAATGAGCCTCACCATGAACATGCTTAAGAACTGTTTTATGCTTATCTATATTGGCTTCTTTGTCGATTATCTAGTAAAAATTAAAAAATTAAATTTAAAAAAAAGTTCTATTTAGTTTTATGCAGAACAGGTTAAGAGGACAAATCCTTAGCACCCTTCTCTAATATTTTGCATATAAGGTGCCAAGAATAATTGTTATTGTTACCATGACACTTTAACTTATTATTCTTAAATGAATTTTACTGACCTAATTCGGACAAATTAATTCAGTAATTATTTAAAATTTTATTTAATTATTTATATTTTTTTATTCAGTTTTTATTCAGAATTTAATTTTTCGAAAAATGGTCAATATTAAGTCATTCGTGAGCTTACCAATCCAGATACTCTCATCACACATTCTTCCATGCAACGAAACTTTGGGTTTGAAAAATCATGCTTTTCCATTGCTTCCTTGTGCTCCGCTGAAAAATACAAAAATCGTTTTAAATTTGGATCAGTAGAGTTTAGAATAAAAATAAAGAAAGATGTTAGAATATATTTAAATAATTTTCACCTTCTGATATGTCTAACTCTTTCGTGCAGGCAGTAATACTTTGCAGAATCTCTTCTGGTAAGTTCTCACGATGACAGCTCACACCAATCTGTTTGATTATTTGTAATAATATAGAAATTAATAATCATTGAAACGAAAAGTTTGGCATTATCTTAAAAATATCTTGCCCTTTTTTAACCGTTCCTTTTCAGAGTTGCTACAGTTAATAGAATTTCGGAAATTCTGGGGAAGTTAGGGAATTAAAAGTTGGTCGGCAGAAACCTTAAAGTCAGGGAATTTTCGATAAATTGAAGTTAAAGTTTGTTTACTAATTACGTTAAAAAGACAACGATTGTGTTAAGCGATTTTTGTCGGTTAGAAATTCAATTGCATTTGGAAATTTGTTTTTGTTTTGAAAATTTATCTCTATTGGTAGAAATTCCACTATTTTCTTGAAACTTCATCTTTTTTGGTTAAATTGAACTGTTCTTGGCTTAAAATAAATTTTTTAATTGTTCAAATATCAAATGTTATATTTTTTGTTAAAAATTCATCTACTTATTTGAAAGTGAAACTCCTTAGAGAAAAATTTGTTTGTTAAAAACTCCTCCTTGTTTGTTAAAAATTCAACTATTTCGTTGAAAATGTACGTATTGTAAGAAAAATTAATCTTTTTGCGGAAAATTGATCTTTTAGGTTGAAAATTCATTTCTTCGATTCAGTTTTTAACTAATTTCTTGAAAATTTTTTTATTTTGAATATTTGTATTGAAAACTAATCCTATAGACTAAAAATTTAACTATTCTACTTTTTCTTGCAAATTTAATTATTCTGTTAAATGTTCCTGTTTTTTGTTGTTGTTAAAAATAATTTTTCAGCTGAAATTTTAACTATTTCATTCTACCCAAAAAGACGAATTTTCGATTTTTTGTTGTCAAAAATTAATCTTTTTGGTTAAAAACTTGTCTTTTTTGCTAGAAAAAAAATGTTATTAGTATAATCTTCACCTAGAATTCTCCAGTAAAAAGTTAAATTTTTTACCCTAATATACGGATTTTTCACCAAAATGTTAATTTTCATTAAAAAACTTTTTCCTACCTAAAGAAATAGAACTCTAAGCCGAAAAAACGAATTTTTTACTTTGTTGGTGGAAAATTAATCTTCTCAATGAAAAGTTGATCTGTTTGGTTAAAAGTTTATTTATTTGGTTAAAATTCGCCTTCTTTTGTATAAGAGTAATTTCAATACTTAAAAAATTGTCTAGAATTCTCTAAATAGCTGTTAAATTTTTCACATTAAAATACAAATTTCCGATCAAAATAGAATTTTTTACTTTTTTGTTAAAATTTAATGTTAATTATTAGATACCATCTTTTTTGTACAAAATTAATCTTCATGGTTAAAAAATTATCGTTTTGGTGGAAAATTAATTTCTTTAGTAAAAGTTCTTATTCGGTAAAAGTCCTAATTATATACTATTATATTATATGTATAATTATATTATAATTATTATAATATAATATATAATATAATATAATACTTATTATAATTATTTCTACCCAAGAAATAGAAATTTTAACCCAAAAAGAAGAATGATCGTATTTTTGAGTAGAAATTTAACTTTTTCTGTTGAAAATTTGTCTTCTTGGTAAAAAAATAATATTATTGCTTGAAACCTCATATTTTTGGTTGAAAATACATTTTAGTAGTTGCCAATTTAACTGTATTATTAAAAATTCGGTTTTGTTGTTATTAAAAATTGAACTTTCAACTAGAAATTTGACTAGTCTATCTTTGGTTAAAAATTTATCTTTTTTAGTTTTAAATCCATTTTTTTAAATTCATTTCTTTTAAAAAAAAATCTTTTTGGTTTGTAAATTTATTAAAATTTTTATTTATTTATTATTTTTTATTTATTATTTGTGGGCAATTTCCTTTTTGGTTGATGATTAATTCTTCAAAAAAAATATAATTATTTGATTTTAGGTTTGAAATTAATTTTCTTCAGTTGGAACTAAACCTTTTCGTTGAAAATTTGTATTTTAGTAAAAAGTAATTTTTTAAATTAAAAATTATGTATTTAGAAAAAATCGGTTTTTAAAAATTAATTTTTGAATTAAATATTGATCTTTTTGGGTTGAAATTGTACGCATTTTGTTAAAAATTAGTCCTTTGTTGGAAGAAAAAGGATTTTCTTTGTTGCAAAATTCTGCATGACTGTTATCGCTAAAATATCCCTTAATATAAATTTAGAAACAAAAGTTTTTCCATGCATTAAATTTATTGATATTCTAGATCTAAGGTTGTTTTTATACCTGAAATAATAATTATTAACAGTCAGGAAAAATGAAAAATTAGGCGGGGAAGAGTCAGGGATAGTCAGACAATTTCGAAATGAGGATGTTCTAGCAACCATTTGATATTATCAAACTCACCACCAGAAGGATTCCAAACAAAATCGTAGCGCACTTCATTTCAATGTTTTCTAACAAGAACAAGTGATACTGAAGAAATATTCGAACTGGGAAGATTTCAGACTCATGTCATATTTATATCAGCTGTGAATAAGTGCATATTTATAAGTTTGAACAATGCAAGGTGTTAGATTCGAACACGATAGGGACATGTGAGATAATTGCTAAAGCTATGTTTTGTTTTACATAAGATTTAATTACTGATCAAAATTATAGAGAGATATACTGTCCATGCCATTGTTAGTATCTTTTATTATCCTTTGATTGTGAAGATTCTCAGAAGGCGAGAGCGATCAGCGGCCAAATGATTTTTATCGATCAATTTCTGATAGCCTCTTAAGAGGTTATGAAATATTTTATACTTTGTATACTTCTTTAAAGCTGTAAAGCTCTTTTAAAAAATGTTTTCTTTCAACGGAATATGTGCTCTTTTTATTTAAACTTCAATCATAGATTCATGCAACAGAAAGTGGCGTGATGAAAAACACACTTGATTTTTCAAAAAATCCAAGAAACAAGTTAATGTACAGAATTTCAAAAAATAAACCCAAGAATCCAAAGACCATTGTTGGGCAACGTGTATAAAATGTTCCTTTTGTAATTCAAAACAGATAAAAAGTTTCATAAAAAAAAGAAAAAAAAATCTTTGTTTGGACAAAAATAAAAAAGAGGATCGAAAAATGAGAAGGCAGCCAACCAAATCTCCTTCCTCCTCTTTTATAACTTCATTCGTTTTTTTTTATTTTTAATAATCTCAAATTATAATAAAAAAACATTTGTAAAAGATAATCACCAACATTATGGCACTCATACAAGACCTTTATCGAGGCAAGAAAAATTTTAGCAGGTATGAATGGCAACGTAACCACGATCCTTTCTCCCTGTTACCTGAGAATAAAGTCAAAAATTCTCATTTTTCTTTCCTCTTTTTTATTTTTGTCCAAAGTAAAAATTTTTTTCTTTTGTTTTTTAGGCATATTATTATATTTTCTCAAATTACAATAGAAACAGTTAATTTGGGTTGTCCAAATTCAGTTGTTGGATTTTCGGTTTTATTTTCAGGAATTCTGCACATTACAGAGGAATTTTCAACAAAGTAATTAAATTTTCAAGCCAAGCAGAAGAATTTTCGAGACAAAACAAGATGCCTTTTTAATAAAATAGTTAAATTTCCTTCTAAAATAATAATGAATCATCAACAAAATAATAAATTTTTAATTGAAACCACAATGTTATGAGCCTATTACGCTCCCGAATCGTTAATTACGAGGTTAAGTAGTTGCAAACGCTACCGCACAGTCAGGTTATTAGTTCTACAAATGGCCGCTCAATAGCGCACAATTTATTTAATTAATGCATTTTTTATGGAATAGCTGAATTTTAACCTATAAAGACTACATTTTTAACCAAAGAGAAGAATCTCTGAAAAAATCAATTTTATAACAAAGAAATTCCTCTTTCAATTAATTAGTTCAATTTAAAAAAAAATTATTTTAATCCAAAATAGTTATATTTAGTTAAATAGTTATAATTTCAGTGCAAATTGATACTATAAGAAAAAACGAAGATTTAAAATATTACTTGAATTTTCAACCAAAGAGTGTAATTTTCAACAAAAAATATAAATTTTTAAGAAAATATTTTAATCCTAAACCAAGTAGTTGATTTTTTAACAAAGAAGAATAATTTTCTAAATCCAAAAAAAGTGGAGTTATCAAGCTGAAAATTTGATTTTTTTAAGAGAAAATTGTATTTTTAAACCGTAAAAGATGCATTTTTAATATGAAAGTTAATTTGTAAAGAAGCAGAATAAATTTTGAGACGTATCGTTGAATTTTGGACTACTTTGGACTAACTTTGGACTAACTTTAGTTTACCTGAAATTTGAGAATCGCCCATATACAAAAATATACTTTGCACCGGACCACTTTGAAAGTTTTGCGCCATACGAAATTAACAATTGCAGCTCAAATAGTTGACTCCCACGTCAATTTTATGTTTTTATCTACAACAATAGAATCTGCAATTACGTCACAAAGTATTGTAATTATAAATCCTAGTACACTCAAAATCATAGAAACAAACAATCAAAATTCCACCCCGTAACATAACTGAAGAAGTAAAATAAGCAAAGCAAGATTTTCTACTCGAAGAATCTAAGTATATATATATTAGCTGGCCTCCAAGAAATTTGACAAATGGAGAAAATAAAATAAAATAGAAGAATGTTCGGACAATTATCATCAATATAAAAAAGATTCAATTCACGGGCTCTGCGGGTACATAACATGATGATTTCGAATAAACTATCGTACATCACTCATAGGGTTACACACGTCTTTACGCGGGGAATTCAGTGGTCGCAAAATGACTAGGAAACTCCTGCGGTAAAGATGTTTCCTACTTGTGATTTTTAATGTACTATTAAAAAAAGAAATCGAATTTTTAAGAAAACAATTAAATTTTCAACAAAAAAGGTAATTAACCAAATTTAATTCTTAAGTTTTTAATGAAACAGTTCCATTTTCATCCAAATAGCTTAAGTTTTAACCAAAGGAAATGAATTCAGAACCAAAATGTAATAGTAGACTTTAAAATTAAAAGTAATTAACTTCCAATTAATAACTATTTGGATTTTCTTATTTGGTTTTATTGATTTCGTTCGGATTCAAGCGAAAAAATGATAAAACGGGGATTTTCGTGGAAATATGCAAACAAGAGGGATTTTGTTAACTTTGTTGATATCCTCCAATTGGTAATGTACTTTATGGACGTCCTCCTCTATCTTATAGTTTTTGCGCTGCCTCATATTTATAAACATTAATAATGCAGAAAATTAGTTAATAATATGCAAAATAGAAAACTAGATAATTTTCAAAGATTCTTTTTACATTCGTTTACATAAGAACTCTAAGAATCAATTAATATTTTTATTACTTACTGAGGCAAAGATTATTTGTTTTTCATTTAAACTTTATTGTATTTCAGGATTACGCTTTTTCGAAAGAAAAATGCAATTCTCGTTCATAATTTTTTATTTATTTGTGGAAGTAACGTGAATATATTTACAAATTTATAAAGTAATTACTTTTTAAAACAAAGGTAAACGCGTTTAATGCTAAGCAGCTTCATTCATGTTCCAATGCCACTAAATATGTAATTGTTTTATATAATATTTAATTTCGCAATCAGAATGTTTTTTTTTATGTTGTCCCCATTTTTCCAATTGTAATTTTTTTTAATATTGTTTGTTTTTTAGCTGAGAAGTCTTTCTGTAAATTGTATGTTTCTCTGTGTGTATGCAGGAGGGACACAACGACTATTTAATACCCTCTCACATTTAAGCATTTCTTTAAATAATGTGCATTCTTCTTCGACTTCGGGCACTCTAAAAATTGGAGACAAGCAAAGACTTACCTTTATCGACACAGAATTGGCATGTCTCTATTATTTCATTAGGATCTCATTTAGGATGATCAGCAGTCCTGAATTCTACACATTTGTCCTTATTAAACTTCGTGTCTTTGATCTGCAATGTTGCAAAACGTTGCATATTTTCAAATCAATTTTGGAAGTTAAAAAAAATCTTCGAAGCGTATTATCGAAGATTCAGTGGAATAAGAATTTCACTGAGAATAGTCACACATGTTACAAAATTTTAGTCAGCGAAATTGGACTTATCTTTTAAATACTTCAGAGTGTCTTATCATTAAATTATTATTTAATAATTATTTTTTGATGAGTACTACTTCAGTTTTTATAGCCAAGCAGCAATTAAAGCAACCAAAGTCTTCATAACCCTGAACGTAAATTTTTTTCTGACAGTATTCAAGAATATTGTCCAGGTCTTCTTTAGTAATTTTAGCCCTAACATGCACCTGTCATCAATGCGTGTATGAAATTTTATTGAAAAATTATTGTAGGTCAATCAACGTTATAAACAATTTTGATTAACACACACATTATAATGATCCGATTTTCAAGATCAATTGCTTGTCATCAGTTTTGATGAGTACTAACTGTCGAGTATCAGTTTTTATGCTATCTAAAGAAACGCTTTTTGAAGGTAAAATGAATAATTTCCATTCATAGGGATTTATAGGCCAATATAGGTAAAATTGAATTTTTCTCCCGAACTGAAATTCGAAATTTTCTAGAAAAAACTCTTTGTTGACCCTAGGATGTTGTTAGGTGAATCTATAGAATTGGTTATGGCTAATATGGTTTAATTCCCAGTAGAGCCAAGTGCAAAGATCTTTTCTCAGAAAATTTAATTACAAAATGCTTAAACTTTATTTTCTATCTAGCTTAAAATGACGTTAAGTATTTTCTGTTATTTGAAAAGTTAACTTGATTGATAGATTGAGTTCCATTTTCACAGATTGTGGAAGTACAACTGCACTGGTCGATAGTAACTACCTCTCATGATAATACAGATTCCTTTAACATTTAGAAAGGAAGAAAAATGACCAGAATTACATATTCGGGTTTTTATCAATTGAATCATCTATTCAGACGAACATTTAACCATTTTTTGCTGAAAGTTAATTATTTTTCTTTGAAAAGTCGACTATTAGATTTTCGATTAAGAATTGATCTTCTTGGTTTAAAATTGTATTATTTGTTGAAAAATGTAATAATTTGGTTTTGAAAACTTGTTTAGGAAATCGTTCTCTCTTTTTAGAAATTTAAATACGATTATTTTTTGAAAATTTTCTTTTTGGGTTGCCCATTTTACAGTGCTGGTAGAAAATTCAATAATAACCTTTTGGATTCGAAAAGCCAACAGTGTGGTTGAAACTTTTTTCTCCCTTGACTGCAAAAATTATTCTTGGTTGAAAATTTATCTACTGGTTTGAAAGCTGATATTTTTTGATAAAAGTTCCTTATTTTGGTTAATGATTTATCATTTTAGTTAATAATTTATCTGTCCAGTTGAAAGTTGAGTATTCTATGTTTTGACATATTATCTTTTTTAGTTGAAAATTGAATCATCTGGTTAAAAAAATTTTTAATATCAAAATTCAATTTTTTTTATGAAACTTAAAGTCATCTGTTGAGCATTCAGCTTTTAAGTTAAAAAATTAAGTGTTTTGTTGAAAATTCATGTATTCTCTCCATAATTCGTCTTTTTCATAGAAAAATTATCTTCTTGGTTGAAAATTCATGATTGTGGTGAAAAATTAAACTACCTGGATCCAAGGATAACTCCTTTGTGGAAAGTTATTATTATTTTTGTAAATTCCTTATTCTAGTTGAAAATTCATCTCATTAGCTGAAAATTTTAATATTTTGTTGAAGGTTGAACTCCTTTGTTTAGAATTGAATTTTTGGCTTAAAAATTCAACTATTTTGTTGATAATTCTTTGTTTTTAAATTAATATTTTTACTAAAAATTGACCTCTTTTGTTAAAAATTTAACCATTTACTTGGAAATTCATTTTTTCATGATAGAAAGTTATTTTCATTTAACAGAAAATTTAAGTAACCCATTATTAGTTGCAAAGGGATATTTTTTCGTGAAAATTCAAATATTACGTTGAAAAGTAATAATGTTTGCTTACAAAATCAACGTTTCCTAAAGCATTTTATGTTGGTTCATAGGAAGTTTTAAATGTTCCACAAGTGGTTGGATAAACTAGACAAATCTTCGTCCTTCAATAAAAATTATTACGACTGCCACTCAATAAATCTGAACGAAGTTGTGTAAAATTTAATTTTAAATACACAAAAGTTGATCATTTTGATCTAAAGTTGATAATAAGAATGATGAATTATTTTAATAATATTTATCATGATATTTATCATTTCTGTAATATTTTCCTGTCCAAACTATTACAGAAAATATATAAGTCGGCTAAACTGCTTTTTGTAAAGAGCACCGAACACTGAAATAATTCATAATTTGAGTACCTTTATATACATGTATTTAATTACATATTTGCATATTCCGAGGATATTTAAAAAATTATAAACTAGGCTCAACAAAGTAGGTTTATAATTATTGATAACTGATGACAAGAAGTGATAAAAAATTCAAACATTTGATTTTTGTTGCATTAAACGACTTTCGTGGCATGAATTATTTTGAGATAGCAATTTTATTGCATATGTACCGCATGTCCGAATAGAAAATCATAAAGTTGCGAAAGGGAATCAAAATTTCTAAAAAAAATCGTTTTTATTCGTTTTTTCATAAGAAATTAGCATTGTTTTAAATCATCAAGATTTCTAATTTTTAACAGTTTCAAGTTATTTTATTCTTTTACACCGGAATTGTGTATTTCGAATAGGAAATTATTAGATTTTAAAGATAACATTTTTGTCAACAATTTTCGTATTTCGGTTTCGTTAGCGTTTTTTACTAGAAATTGACATTTTTAACAAAAAGCACTGGTTAAAGAAGATTTGTATTTTTATAACAGTTTCAGGTCATATTAACATTTTCACAGGCAATAGATTATTTTAAACAAAAATTATTAGATTGCGAGAAAGGTTTACAACTCTGAAATTTTTTGTATATTTTATGATAGTGTTTTTCGTCAAAAATTTGGTATTTTAAATAAAAAATATTTAGTTTTCAAATAGTATTGAAAATTTTCCACAACTTTACGTTATTTTGATGTTGCGCCTGAGTAAATGAGAAAGGGTGTTTCTACTTTCTATCATAAAAAACTTTTGAACATTTTTAGAAAACTGAACCTGGATCAGTATGTATTTGTCCATACATATTTTCTTGAATGTTCTTGATGACGTCAACAAATTCTATTGTGGATTTTGTAAAATGAATTCTGCGCAATCGGCTATTTATTATCTCAATAATTAATCAAGTTTATATTCTGATTTTTCCTTACATTTTCTACTGCATCATATAGTTGATAGAAAATCAGGATTATTTATTACCTCATTATAGACAATACATTTAATTGAAAAATTGCTTCCTGTCTTTATTAAATGCGCAAAAAAAACGTATGAAAAACATTATTCTGCACTGCAGAACCTTATAGAACTTTAAAACAAAGAGGAGGAGATATTTAATTAGAGATCACAAAGCATACCTTACCAACATGAAGAACATTCTACAGCGGATCATCATCATAGAATTTAACTAAGCAATTTTGTGAAACGAATTTCGCGTAAACAGCTTTCAGGTTATTTATGATTTTGAATGGCACATTGCTATAGAAAATCTAAATTACTGTAGAAACTTCTATAATTAAAATTTAAAAATATTCAAATTTAATCATCTAGCATGGACAAGAAAGGCATCGAAAGAAAATATGAAGTAATTCTGAGGGTAGGTCAGGATTCTTAACACTTTATATTCTGGTATCGAGTGTCGAGCGTGGACTCCTAATAAGAGATAACATACAAACCAGACGTGATGAAACATTTTTATTTTAGCAATTTTAATACATTGGCCGTCTAAGGCAGCATATAGGTTATTGAAGGTTTTATGTTTTTCCTCTCCAGCATTATTTAAATCAGAGCAAAGCTCGATAAATTTACCGCTCGATGTGTCGAATGTAATATGAAACTGTAAACATTTTTGAAGTTCGAGCTAAAGCAGCGTGCATTTTATTCAAGCATTTTCTTTGACGCTAATAATAAATTAATATATATAATTCATGCGTACATTTTCGGATGCATTTATCGCTCAATACGTGATACAACACTTGAGTTGAGGTGATATGCATTTTATTTAAAGATTCATGCTCCTTCTTTTAATCACTTTCAAGCTCTTATTTAAAAAGTACAGTTTTCTTGTTACACGTCGAACATTAAAATAAATATAAAATATGAATTAGATCTCGGGAGTCTTTCCACTTCGTTTTATGCTTAGAATTATATGGTACTCATTTCAAAAGCACTTTGCTTTCCGTTGGCAAATGTGTTTGTTTCCTCATAGGCGAAGTATTAGTGATTTTTTTTCCATACAAGAAAAAATAAAGTTTTTATTTTGATTGGTTTAAAAATAGAAACATACAAGAAATACAAAATTACAAAA
Organism: Druon quercuslanigerum; assembly: GCA_010014905.2. Lineage (NCBI taxonomy): Eukaryota > Metazoa > Arthropoda > Insecta > Hymenoptera > Cynipidae > Druon > Druon quercuslanigerum. The sequence continues at coordinate 24,067 of JAAAKG020151987.1, forward strand.
TAATACTAATAATGTTTAAAATGCAAAGACAAACCAGACAAATCAAATTTTATGTTTGAAATTGTAATTTTGTTTGTTGTAGAAGGGAAGTTTTGTCGCACCCTATCCCTTTCTCAACTTCATGATTTTTTTTACAAACATCATGAGAATTATTTTATTTGAAAATTTATGATCAAAGTCTTTTCTATTCCTGCATCAACTTTGAATTATGTTCATTGAAAGAGTTTTTCTGTTCAAAATAGATGTTTCAAGTATTGTAAATGTGAATAATATCCTTACTCTTTAATAAAGTATATTATTGTTATAGGTGAGTCGATTTGCATCGAATCAAGGAAACTTTTCCGTTCTTGCATAAATTTTGAATCATGTTAGTGAAACAAGTTTCACTATGAAAAACGGTTTTTTCAAATAGTATGCATTCACAGAAAAAAATAAAGTTAAATTTTGTTGCATGAAAAATTTTCCGCTGTTAAAGTTTACATGCTTTTTGGTGAAAGTTGATCATTTAAAACTACTTTTTCGCTCACCTAATTATTATTTTAAAAATTATTATATTTATAGGGAATGAATTAAAAGGTTTTTTTCAAAAATGAAAATAAAGAACTTGACACAACAACTATCTTCTGTTTTCGAAAAAAACGAAAAGTAGGAATCGAATCAATTTTAGGGTTGTAACAGCAAAAGGATTTATAATACGATAAATATTTTGTATCTTTAATTTATCTAAGAATAAAATTGAGTTTAAATAATATTGCTTGAAAATCAATCATAATATAAGAGTATATTTCAGATTTTACTGTAAAAAATAGATTCATGAATAAAATGTCAGGATGGAAATTTCTATCTCATAACTTGTGAGCTATGGTTAAGATCATAGTGAATATGGCGACTTCTCAGCTGACTGTCAAGTGTTATATTGTCAATCGCAAAAAATATTTTTTCGTTTGTCCCCGGTAGGTGTATTTAAAAAATGAAATTGCAGACGACAGTTTTTCAATGAAAAATTATTCTGAGACAGTTTAAAAACTCGGAATTATCTCAGTTTCATTTAAGGTTTATACGATAAGGTTAATTTCTGTTGCAGCGAATTTTTTAACTAAAATCGTTGTAAACTTTCTCTTTTTTTGTGTTAACATGTCTTTCTATAATCCTTTATTTAAATGCATCAATATTATAGTTCAATCGATTTGATTACAATCAACACATCTTATCTATTCTAACATCAACTTTAAATTATGAGAATGAAAAATTTTTACTGTACAAATCGATCCTAAATATAATGTAAATGGCGATAACTTCCTTACTATATTAAATTAATTAAACTAATTATTAATTAATTATTTATCACTGTCAACCAAAGTCTTATGTTTAGAATAACCAAATTGACAAGCTTGAACAATTTCGGATAGTGTCAGTATTTTTGATTAGATATTAATATTTTAAATAAAAGGAACTTCACTCAAGATTCAAATTATGCACGATATTGGTTTTTGACCTTCGACTTAAATTAAGTGTCTCCGAGCGTAAAAATCAGGGCCGTCTCGCAATGTTATGCAACCTGACTCAGTTAACGTGGTGCTTTTATTGCTATGCTACTGTTTTTTCCTGCACGACGTAATTCTTAGAACGTATAAATAAAAATTTCTAAAACTGAAATTCGAATTTAATTATGTTTTAAAGGAGATTCAACTTTTATTAACAATTTTAGGTTTTACTCTTCCTTTACACCGAAAAATTGCTTTTTTTTTTAATGAAAAATCATTAGATTTCAAAGAAGATAAATTTCGGTTGTAAAATTGTTGGTTATGGCAATTATGTAAACCAGCCCCCTGGAGCTCTGACTTGAAAACATCCGATATGTTGACGGAAACCATGTGGCGACGCCACCTATGCAGTTGGAATATGCTCGCAACAACCGTATGGCAAAATACGAATTTTGAGTTTAAAAACACTTTAAAAGTAATTTAGTGACAGTGGTAAACAATCTTTACGTATTTTACGTGATCTTTGCGACATTTTCTAACATTGTAGAGAAAGAAAACTAAAAAGAAGTGCTTTTAAATATAAAAATTTGCATCTATTTACAGATGCTCCAAAATATTTGAAAGGTAGTGCGGTTAAAATGGTGAAGTGCGTTTGTTTTAGTTGTAAATCGGGATATAAAATCAGTCAGAAGCAGGATAAAACTAGAAAAATTCAATTTTTTAAAGTGCCGAATGATGAAAAGATTCTTAAAGAATGGCAAATAGCTATTTTAAGGAATGATATCAAACTGAAACCTGGTGATGCAGTTTGTTGTTTGCACTTTAACCCAGAAGATACAATCCGAGAAAAGGTTTTTAGGGGACCTGATGGAAGTGTTGTGGCAACGGTGATATATTTTTATAAAAATATTTTTTTATTGTTAATATTAACTGTGAATAATGGGCATTATTTAATATAATCTAAAACAACTAATCTGTATTTTATTAAAAAATGATATCTCAATATATTTTCAATTTTAAAGTTTAAAAAATGAACTAAAATTGTATATCAAACAAATTTAATTATTTTTAATGAATTCATTTAAAAATTGACTTTTGCGACATAACCATTTTCATGAAATTTAACTTAAGACTTAAGACTAGTTTTGGAAAAGAACTCGAAGTGAACTTTTTGAAATAAATATTTCATAATTTTCATTGTTTATTTAACAATAGTTTTTAGGGTGTAATGTTATTTTCTTTCACTTTAGGTAAAAGTTGCAAATGTTATTTAATCCTAATGCTGTAGGGCTTATTTTATTCCTTAAAAGATTCTCTGTAAAGGTCATTGGTACGTTTTTATTAAAATTATTTTATTAGCAGCTTATAAAATCGTTATTTTTGTAAAAATAGGTTTTCATATATAGAGATTTATAGAGAATATTTCGAAGAATACAATAAACCCCACAGCATTTAAAATTAAATTTAATACACTGTGCATAAATAATAATTTGTTCTAGTTATTTGAAATATTTTGGGATTTACGCTTAAAATCAGTGAATTTTACGATTTTTGCAAAATATTTTTAATTCAAAAGATTAAAAAAGTATTAGAGATCATTATCTTTTACCCAGAACTACCAGAAAAATATTTTTTTTTACAAAAACTTTTTTGTTTGCAATATTTGAATTATCGGCCAGCTGCATAGGTGGCGCCGCCACATGACTTCCGTCAACTCTCATGGCAAATATTTTCTACAAGCCTCCAGAAAAGTAACATGGGTCTGATGTAAACGTCTCTCACCGAAAATCTGTTATTTGAATTAAAAATCAATGAATTTTGAAGAAAAAAAATTTTATTGTGTGTTAGCGTTTTTCTACGAAAGTTGGTATTTTTAATTTCAAAATTCATAAGACTTTTCAAATTATCATTATTGTTTAGATCATCGTCCTTACTCGTCAAATTAACAATTTTGTGCAATTTTGGTTTTTTTGCGCTTTATACCGGAAATCAGTACTTACGGAAAACAGCATTAGGATCAAAACAAGACTTATAATCTTAAACAATTTATTTTTTCACAGGCAATTTCACAAATTTTTAGAAGAATAATCTATCAAATCACTTGGAATATCACAAATATCATATCACATGATACAATTCAATTAACAATAAATTCGATTTTAACTTTTTTAAATTTTAAGTTTAACTGTTAAGTGTTTCAATTACTACATCATTCAGTTTACGAGGCCTAATTAAAAAACATTTTACTTTACAATTTTTCCACTTTGTGTCTTCATTTTTAAACGTAAATTTGCAATTGAAGGATTAAAAATGAAATAAATATTAATTAATTATTTATAAAAATAAACTTTAGTTTGAGTTTTAAAAATTGCACAATAATTATTTTACAATACGAGAAATCAGTTTAAAGTTAAACAATTTACAGATTTTAACGTTGAAAATTCAACTTTTTTAATACGAAAGCCTTAATCATTAAGCAAATTGGAATGTTTGATTCAAACTTTATAAATTAATTTCAATGTGAAAATAACTTAAAATTAATGTCATAATTAACTCCGTTTTTTAATTTTAAATTCTATTTAAATGTTGTTTCAGTCAAAAATTTGAAATAGATATCCTTGAATGCTAAAAATGGCAGTGAAACATTTAAACTTTCAACGTTACAATTTTCATTGTAAAGTTAAACAAATAGTTAAAAATTATTAATTTAAAACGACCAAAATGTTATTTTTTAATTTTTGTTAAATTGGCAGTCCATTTTATTTTTGTAAAGATTTTATGGATTGTAAGTAGATACTATTTTTTGTTAGTCGATTTTTAATTTTTTCTGATTTGAAAGAGGGACATATTTTAATGTTAGGGTTGTTGTACAACTGGAAGACAAGGAATTTGTGATCTCAAGTTTTTCTAAATAGGAAGAGGGACTCATTTTTTTAGTATGGTTAGATTATATTTTTGCTCTTTTTTTTCAAAGAAATCGTTTTTAATTGACCCAAGTATTATAACCCTAATGACGATCTTTAATTAGCATCCGAGATTTTAGTTTTTTTGCGTTCTGCAATTAATTTAAAAGATTAATTTATTTTTAAATAAAAATGCAAATTAGATTTTTTATTTTTTATTTATATAAGCTCATTGCAATGTATAATCTCCAAAGAAACTTTTTTTTTATAACTTTTTAATTGTGTTGAAATAGGGACATGTGTCATTTCTTAACATTTATATTAATGCGAGTTAAAATTGGGGTTTAGTTTCAATTTAGAACATTTAAAACGATCACGCGGATTCATATTCTTTGACCAGAAATTTTTAAACTGTTGAAATTATAAAAATTGTGAAGATTTAAGCTTTGCTGTTTAATTAAATTTAATTGAAAATTTTCAATTGAAAAGTTGAAAAGCTTCTATTTTATATGTGTAAATTATTAAGAGTTTAAATAAAAAATTTACAAATTAAAATTAGTTTATGCTTCAATTCAAATTGCACTTGTACCTTTGACTAGTTAAAAAGGTACTACAAAGTCACATATGATTGAAGCCATTTAGCGGGGAATCCCAAGTTACTGAAAATGCTTACTTTTGACTATATTTTTTACAAAAATTCTTATTGGCCATTATCACTTTTTCACAGTCACAATTTTCAAACAGTAAATAAGACTGTTTCTAAGTGTGACTACTAGTTTTTGTTTGCTCAAGTTTACAATAATACGTAAAGTAATACCATTATCTCTTATTATAGAAAGAATATTTATAGCAATACCCCGATTACCCCTAAATGCTTACATTTTATTTTAATTATGGATACAGAATGAACCAAACATTGATATCAAAAGCTTCTCCGAGCACTACCGTCGGAAATTATGAGATCGATTGACGCAAGCATTATTAAAAATTACTGCTGGCTTTGATGATAGGGCATTTTTTAAAAAACGGTTGTAAAGCCTATGAAATTCCACGTCTAGTAATGTCAAACAGATTTTTTTATCTGCTGAAGAGAATACAGCACGTGATAAGTTTTTTAAAAAAATTCTAGATTTTCTTAAATTTTGTACCTCGACTTCCACTTTTAGGATGACCTAGGAAACTTGTTGCAAAAATCTGAAAATTATGCGACACAGAGCCTGAAATTTTGTCTTTAATTTAAGCCAAAGAAACTTAAAAAATCTTTATTGGTTCCCGAGATACGATTAAAAATATTTAATCGTATCTGAGTTGAGTTTTAGTCGACGATCACGGTTCTCGGCCGGTCTGCTGCTCGCCCTCTTCGTTGAGGCAGGACCGAATAGGCCACGCACAGAGTTGATGCTTGATTGGGGCTCTCTTATGCTTTTGAGTCTGCTCATTTTTATTTCAAATTATTGTAAATTTTTTAAATTTTTTATTGTTTTTTTTAATTCTTCACAATTATTTCAATTCAGAATTATCCCCATATTAAAGTATAAAAGAATGATGACAGTTTTTTTTATTTCTTAATATTTTTATCAACTAGAATATTAATAAAAATGTAGATATATTGTTACGGGAGTAAACTATTTTTCAAACAAATTAAGCAGCTTAATTCTAAATAAATTATTTATATGAATAATAATGGAATATTTATGTGAATAATAATGGGATTTCTAAAATAAATTAAGTACAAAACAGTGCGTAGGTGTAATAAAAATTATATTTTAATTTCTAATAAGTAGTTTATTATTTTCCTTTGCACAAACAACTCGCTCATTATTTAATTTTTCGATGATCAAAATTACAAAATAAAGGGCCAATCAAGGAGATGAGCAGCAGACCGGACGAGAAGCTGATCGTCGACTAAAACTCATCTCAGATACGATTGAACATTTTTAATCGTATCTCGAGAACCGATTGAGATTTTTTAATTAAGCTTTAAGTAAGCTCAAATTTGAGGCTCTATGCCGTATAATTTTAAGATTTTTGCAATAATTTTTCTAGGTTATGCGAAAAGTTGAAGTCGAGGTACAAAATTTTAGAAAATCTAGAATTTTTTTTGAACTTATCACATGCTGTATTATCTTTAGCAGATCAAAAAAATCTGTTTGACATTACTAGACGTGGAATTTCATAGGCTATATAACTGTTTTTTTTAAATGCTCTATCTTTTTTTTTCGCTGAGTTATCGTGGTTCAACGCTGGCAGTGGTTTTTAATAGTGCTTGCGTCAATCGATCTCATAATTTCCGACAGTAGTGTATACTAAAAATTTACGAAGTTGCTGTTATGATTGTATATACTGTTATTGTTTTATTTTTAAAAACCTTTTCTCGGCTGAACTTGATTTTTTATTGTTTATTTGTACACAAAATTTGTGTCGGAAAATGGGAACGGGTTTGACCTTACATTATTTCTGTCACCATTCCCTGGGGCGCCATCCCCTATGAAATGTTGGAAAAGGGGAACGGGTGTGACCTTAAATTATTTCCGTCGCCAGAAACTGGACTGCCTTCCCGCTCTTCCACGAAACGTTGAAAAAGAGGTAGGGGTGTGACCTCACATTATTGCAATGAGCAGTCACAGAGGTGTGGCGAGAGATGCCGCAAAAATGTAAATTTCAATGTAAGAAATTCCACGTGGGAGGCAAGCCGCTAGATAGAGATACCGCAGTTGAGCCATGCCGCAGATGAGACATACCGCAGATGTGACATGCTAAAATGTGTGACATGCCGCAGGTGTTTTTCCGCAGAGAGACTTGTCGCATGTGACATGATCTGTCCCCGCCTGTTTTCGAATGCATTTTGGCCTCCAAAACTTTTAAATCGCATTGAAAACTTTTTATATAGATTTCTTTTCAAAATACGAATTTTGAAAACAAATGTTTTTTGTGAAGATAGCTTTACTCTGAGAAACATTTCTCAAGCTAGAAAAGGTCAACATGGTTGCAAAAGGTATCAAAGTCAACATCAAACAATCTGCAACAAATATTACTGCCATTTTCCCTCATAAATTTCTTCATTGAAGTACAATGCGTCGAAAAATAAAAAAAAAAAGTCGTTCTTTCCAATCCAAACCAATCAAACAAATATTTTAATGCGATTTTTAAGTTTAACAGGCCAAAATGTATTGGATAAATATAGCGTCAATATCCAACTACTATGTACACTAGTGTAATATGCCTATAAAATATGACATATGAAGTATGTAAAGCACTAAAAATACGGTAAAAGTATATAGAAAAAATTGCAAAGGTCAGGGATCAAGCCTCAGAATTCCAACATGAAGACCCAGCCCTAACCGCCTAAGCCACCGATGCGACGCTCCCGTCTATTATTATAGATGATACTCTTATTTATATATACTATACCTGATCAATCTTTAGATGCATAAAACAATATCGCTGTGGTGCATCGATAGGAAAATAAACATTTAATTTTTTTGCAAACAATTTACATGCAAACTTATAAATAATAATAAAAATGTACTGATAAAAATGATATTTTTTTAAAAATGACAGTTTTAACGTGTAGACTGTAATGTGCATTTTTGAACGTGTACAATTTAATGTGCACAATTTCAGCGTGCAGACTTTTCAGATAACAAAATTAACAATTCAGAAGAATTTATGTGCAGAGTTATTATGTGCGGACTTTACTGTATAGACTTTAATCTATTGACTTGAATGTGTACACTGAGATAGATATATACTTTCATAAATTATCATAAATATTGTCCTTTTCTTTTCTATAATTTCCTTTTAAGCAATAGAGACTTAACATTCAAAAAATGGTTTAATAGTAATTTTTATATTTTATTAAAAAAATGAACTAACAATATCATTTAATCTGTTTATTCCGATTTCTCCGAATAAATTCTAATAATAAATAAGTTCTGGGCCTCCCTGCTGATCTAGTCGGACTTTTTTTTGAAAATTGTGTCCCACCTACTTTTATTTTTTTATTTTAAACAAGACATTTCAGGGATTAAAGTACCAGAAACGTCCAACTTAATTTTTTTATAATTTTATAAGTACGAAAATAATTATGGAAGGGAAATACTATAAAAGTCTATTTTATTTTTCCAGACATTTTTAAAAGAGCTTGTTGGACTATTGTAAAACAAAAGTATTGACAACGTCATACCTTATTTTCTTTTGTATAAATTTTAAGCAGGACAGTTTTAGGATAAAAGCAGAAAATTTCAAAAAACATTAATATTCTCTATAACCTTTGTCCCAAAAATTATTCATGTCTTATAAAATTCAAAAATAAATTAATTGAGATTTTTGATGTGCTTTTGCTCTTAAAAAGTTCTGCCAAAGAAAATTAATTGATACCTTTCCATTACTTTTGTCCTGAAAAAGTCCTGGTTAAACGGGACATATTTTATTAAATTTTTATAGCATTTTTGTCCTAATTTAATTTTTCAAAAATTAAAAAAGAAAATAATTGAGACGTACCTGGTATTTTTGTCCTAACAAAATTCTAATTAAAATAAAGAAAAGTAAATTGGACATTTTCCCAAGTTTTGTCACTATTTGTGCTTTTTCAAAAAAAAATTTTTAAAGTTGGTACTTAAGTACTGATTTGTCTCATACCTATTACTTTAGCGGGACCTTATCGGGAATCCCAACAGTATATCAATCTATGAATTTTATTCGAGATATTTAATGCTACTCTTCAATATTATTATATCTTTTCTTTTTTGGTAAGTTTTTTTTATTTCTCTGTTAAATAATCTGTATAAACTTGAAATTATAATAATTTTATTAGGGTATCATTTCGATAGAATAAGAATAAGGTGTTATAACATACCTATCAAAAAATTTTATTTACCTAATATTGGCTTTTAATTTTACAAATCGTATTAATTTATTTCACATGATTCCCTAAAAAATATTGTTTCCACTTGCCTCTTTTGATTTTTATTCACTCAGAAGAAGGTATTAAGAAACAATTCTATTTCTCAGTTTTGATTCCTTCTTGTAATTTTCTTCTAGCTTTTTATCAACACATTTTTCCAGCTTCATATATGAATCGCATTCATCTTCGAAATCAAGCACTACATAAAATTAAATTTAAGAAATTAAAATATTTATCAGTGTATAAATGCGAATTAAATACCACAAAAATGATAAAATACAAAATCATAAAATTAAGTATTAGTCAAAACTTACTTCTTTCGATACAATATTCGTAAGCCTCAATAACTTCTTTAGCATTGTCTGCTTCTTCTATAGCAACCAAGTATTCTATATATTTTTCCAGATCAAACTTCTTATCTCTAATCTGTAAAATTTATTTAAAATATTTCACAACTCAAATCACAATATTAAGCTGAGCATCTATATAAATGCGCTCTACTAACTATTTCTGCTTGTACAGCTACGCAAGTATTGAAGCAAGTAAGATCCACATCAGTTGATACGAATTCGTCAACTGAAATTAATTAAGTCACAGATATTTAAAATAACAAATAAATCAATATTTGAAAATATGATCTTTTTACCTGTAACGTTGAACGCCTTTAGACAGTGTTCAAAAGCATTATCTATTTTTTTCTCGAGAGGCTGACAGCTTATGTTCACCTGATATAATTATTTTTATCATTCTTAAAAACTTCAATTAAAATAAATGATACGCTTGTAATTACTTACCCCAATTGAGCAAAGTATTCCAAAAACTTTTAAAATGTTCTTCATTATTTGGCTCATACTAATATTTCTTTCACTTATTCTTAGAAGGGAAAATAATACCAAACTAGCACTGGACTTGCAATAGTTTTATATCTTTTCATTTATATGTATGTGTATGGACAACTGCGCATGTATGTTCGTGTTTTACTATGACTTTAAACAATTTTCTGCACATCACAGGAAACTAGATAGGAATCTCATATTATTCTGTGTGACAATAGCGCAGAATCTTTTGATAATAATATTAGAAAATTATCAATTATAGCAATTAAAGCAATTCAACAATTGAGAGTGGAAATAATTATGAGAATTACCACTGTTGCGTCAAGCATACCAACGGAAAGTAATGTAAATTAATCATTTTTAATAAATTGATTAAAATATTTACTGAAAACTGAAAATTAATAGGAGGCCGCCTTTAAACTATGCTACCAATTTTAGACTACTTTTGACCCCCGTCCCCATCCCTAAAAGTAACGTATCCGTTGGCTAAATACGGATTTCACGTTAATTATACATTTTTGAACGTTTATTGCCAATATCACTACGTGACCGGCTGGTAAACTATACGCCTAAAGATGAATTTTTAGTCCAACGAGCGATTTAAAAAAACCAGTTGAATCTTTGACCAAAAAAGATAAAGTTAACAAAATAGTTGAATTTTTAGCAAACTAATTAAGTTTTTAATTAAAAAGTTGAATTTTGAATCTGTAAAGATGGATTTTCCAAGGAATGAAGAAATTTTCACCTAGAAAGTTTTTTTTCAGTCAAGAAAGATTTTTTTTCCAACAACACTTTTCTACCATGAATGATTAATTTTCAATTCAAAGGTACAAATTTTTGATAAAACAGTTGAAATTTAAACCAAAAAAAATTACTTCAACAAAGAAAAAGAATTTTGTATCAAAGATGAATTTTAAACAAGTACATAAATTTTCAACCAAACAGTTGTATTTTCAACTAAGAAAAGATAAGTTTTCAACTAAAAATGGAAACGTTAAATTTTACGTTAAATAAATTTCCTTTTTAACAAAGAAAATATGAATTTCATCCAGTTGAATTGAACGAAAAAGAAGGATTTTTAACAAAATAGTTAAATTCTTATACAAATAGATTTAATCAAACATTTCAACCTTAAAACAAGTAGTTCAATGCAAGTAGGAAAAAATGTATCTTTTTGGCTTTAACATTCAACACTTTAAAAAAAACTTTTCAGGACTTTTTAATTTTTTAAATTGAAAGCGAAACTTTTTTTAACATTCATCTTTTTGACCTGAAAAATTATGTCTTTATGTATAAATTTGATCTTTTGTAGAAAAAAATGTAAATCTCAGGTTATAAATTAAACTGTCTCGGTCGAGTTAATTTTTTTGTTAAAAATTCGTATTTTCTTCTGGAAATTTCAAAATTTTGGTAGAAAATTCAACTATTAAGCAGAAAGTTAAAGTATTTTGTAAAAAAAAGCATTATTTTAGTTAAGTGGTCATTTAGCTATTGCATTTTTGGTTGAAAATGTATCATCTTACAATCTTAAATTTCACTACTTGATTGAAAATGCATGTATTTTGTTGATATATATTCTTTTTGAGTAGAAAATTAATATTCTTGGTTGAAAAATCATCTTTCCGGTTCAATTGTCATCTTAAATCATAAATTTTTTAACCCAACATTTTTTTTAACTGCAAAAGATTAATTTAAAAAAAAAAGAACGAAATTTTTACCAAAAAAATTTATTTTTAGACAAAAATATGAATTTTTCACCAAGAAGATGGAGTTTTATATTAACAATACAAATTTTAAAAAGAATGCACGAATTTTTAAGCAAAAAGATAAATTTTCTACAAAAAGTAGAATTTTTAAGTAAATACACTGCAACCCCGCTATAGAAGCCGTTTCGAGGGTACCCTTTATCTCCTTCGTGCAATCTCGGGACTCACCGCACCACAAACAATCAGGACCGTGTGAATAATTTCTGTTAGAATTTTATCTTAAAAATATTTTGTTTTTGCATTTTTGCTATTTTTGTTATATAATGTCATAATAAGCGTGGAAATGTTTGTTCTCGAAAATCAAATTTGATAAAAGTGCTGATTTTTAAGTATGCATGTAAGCATATCAGGGTGGTCGTTTTAATCAGAAAAAATTTCTCGTAATTTCCTAGTTTTTTCTCGGTTCGCATACATTTTTCACGGTCAATAATATATAAAAATTTGAACTATAAGGCTAAGCATATTTCCATTTGAAGCAATAGCGTATAAAATTCACGATAGTCACACTTTTCAATTAAACAAGTTTCTTAAAAAAGATTCGCGAGCACTCACTGACTCGTACATGCTCTCAGAGATAGCATATTTCTTTAAAATAAACTGTTTTGAAGCACCTGATTTTACTTCGTCTAAAATCTTTTTTTTCTGGGAAAGATAAACGCTTCCTCTAGTGTTCTTTAAACATTTTCGTAACGCGCACAACGTAAATCACTAAGTAGGGTTCCGGAACTGAAAAAAGGAGTCGATTCTCGATTTTTCGGTTCCAAAAAATTTGTCGGTTCCGGGAATCGAATAATCGAAAGTGGGAATCGAATCTTCGACTCCGATTCCTCTCTTCACGAAAGCCCGCGAATATTTGAAAATTGATTTAAGTTAATACTTAATTTGATCTAATATTATTTTAAATTAATATTTACCCAAAATAATTCTTGATATCTATTATTATTCATTTGATAAAGAATTAATAAACAATAATTTCATTTGTATGCATTTTTATTAAAAGTACAAAAACTATATATCGAGAAAAATAAAGATATTGTTAAGGATTACAAAATTTGAAATTGAATCTGAGTTTTCTTAAAGAAAATAGCAAATACATAACAATTGTTATTGTTCCTCAGGATATTCTCTAAAATTCAATTCGTGGGAGTTTTGTTATAAATAAGTCCGAAAATTATTATTTAAAAAGATTATTAACATTTCCTATAAATTTCACTTCTAAAAACTTAAATTTTAATGAAAGTTAAACAAATAGAATAATAAAGAATCTTGAACAACATAAGCCTTCAATGAAAAAGGTTGAATAAAGTTTTGTTGCCGATTTTTTAAAAATGTGACCACACTTCACTTGCCGGACGCATATTATACTTAAAGAAACGCTAAAAATTCGAAGCGATGAATTACATTGGAATAAAGATTAAAAGACACATACATTGCCCGATTCACGTGGATGAAAAAAATTTTCGTCCAACGCGCGGCCGGTGTTAAGTTAACACCGGGTTAATAATTTTCCCAATAAAAGAGGAACAAAAATCGATTCCGGGTGTCGAGATTCGATTCTTGGAGTCGAACCCCGACGTCGAGAATCGAATCTGGAGACGATTCCGCATAGGTGGAGTCGACTTCAAAGAATCGATTTTCGAACGCAAGGATTCGAATCCTCCGAAGAACCGGACTCGATTCCGGGATCCCTATCACTGAGTAACTGGAAGCGAACTGAAGCGGATGGCCTGCGACATTTTTGCAGCTGATTGAAGCAGACGACACGATTAACCGCAGAGGGTACGACCCCCTTTTTTCATACGCTCCTGCGTTGTTTTGGAGTTAATCCACTGACTTAGTGGCGTCACTCTCTTCTCCCCTTGAACCACCTTGCCCACTATGACGGGAACTGGTCTTGCGGGCTGCAGTGTACAATGCTTATTTAGTGAAGTAGTTAAACTTTGCATTTTTTTGACATATTAAGGGTTTTTATTGTTGAATTTACCTAGTTTTTAAAACTTTTTTAAAATTAAAAAAAATTCTTCAATCATAAAAATATTAAAGGTTAATATGAGATTTATTAAAATTTGTTGCGGAATGAACGTGTTATTCAAATAAATAACACGAGAATTCTAGGTCAATCTACAAATTTTATAACCCCTTCCTCACACGACTCCTGTCCCCACCGAGTGAGTCATGCCTATCCTGAAAGGGAAACGGCCTAATGGTGTAATAATAATAGCAATTTTAAAAACCTCTCTTTTTTGTTACTCACTACATTAGTTTCCTATTTTATTCTTTTTCGGTTTTTATGCAGAAAAAAATAGTTTTTGATTTTTTCCAAAATCTTGCGATTTTTGCAACTTTTTAGATTTAATGATTTTTCTTGTTTCAGTTTTTTAGGTTTGTGTTAATTTTTCTGAACCGGTGAGGAAAGGAAAGAAAAAATAAAAAATTATAAAGCTATTTTTTAATGTTTCTTAATTTTAAACACAAAATTTTCCCGAAATAGCTACTTTGTTTCATAAAAATTTTTAAGAATGATTGAGTAATACTTGGTCAAATCATCATAATTTTAAAACCCGAGATGTGATTGTATTTCTAGAGAAATAAATTCTATTATTTCGTATTGTTCTCGCATTTATTGTATTTTACCAATTTGAATGGAAAAATGGCGGTTTTTAAAAAATGTTCTGTTTTAATGTTTCAAAAAACCCGAAATAGCTTTTTAATTTTTTATTCTTTCTCCAGTTTTCTCATTTGTTTCAAAATTGGTTTCGAAATAAAAAATACATTTTTCTCTCGAAAAATCGAAAAACACCAAATGGGAAATTGACTGTAAGCAGACTGTATTAGTCCCTATTAGTTCAAATAATTGCAGAAAAAATGTGGTATTTTTGATAATTTTTAGTTCTTATTTGAAAAATATCGCAAAAAACTGTGCCTTTTTATTTAAACAATTTTTTTGTAGATTCAAAAATAGTGCAAAAAATAGATAAACTGAAATGAGAAAACTCCTAATATCTCAAAAATTGAAAAAAAAATTAAACGATTTTTGATGCAAAATTGGCTTTAAACTCATTGCACCCATAATTCTTTTAAATATATTCATAAATAATGTGAAAATGTCGCTATGTTAATTAAAATAAATACGTATCTCCTTCTTTACAACGTAAAAAAAAACAATATATTGCATTGAAAACTCAATATTGCATATGTTGGCCAGTATAATTCGAAATAGATTTGGTCTATAACATTTTTTTATTGAGAACTAATGCTTCCTTGAGGGTGGGTTCAAAATTCCAGAAAAATTTTTTGCGAAATCTATGTACGAACGCTAAAAAACTTGAATGTCGAACTGATGAGTTATCAGATTTTCTATTTAAGTTGTGATATAATTTATAAGATGGAAAACAGTTTGTGTTAAATCAAGAAAACTTCGTTACGAATACGGACGATAAAATATTTCCATGATCCGAAAATTTTTCTTGTCTCAAAAAAATAAACTTGAAAACAAGAAATACTTTTTTTATCAAGAAATATTTTCTTAAGTCAAAAAAAATTATATCATCCGTATTTATAACGATATTTTCATGATTCAATATTAATTATTGTTCCGTGTTAAAGATTTTTATTCCAATTACAAAAAGCTTATTTTTTAAAATTACTTTTAAAATCTAATTGAAAAAATTGGATGATTCTGTAACAAATTGACTACTTCTGCAAACTTTACTGATGAAATGCAAGTTACACATTTTATTTAGCTCGCTATTTTCCTCTTGTTCCTAATTGTTCAATAAATTTATTAAAACTGATGCATAAACTCTACCAATTATTACGTTTTCACATAGTTTATCGTGATTTTTGTAATGGTTAGCTTATAGGGGTTTACTCCTCTCCTGTTATTATGCTCGACAATAATCGCCACTAATTACGATTGGTCATGTTCTAGGGGATGAACTGCTTTTCCATTAATATGGAAAATATTTATAACCAATATTTGCTTTTAAAGTTAACGACTTACATCAAATTAAATGTCACAATATTTTGTTCAAAACTTTTTAATCATGTAATATGACATAATGATTCATGTATTATATGTATAGTAAAAATTACTATGCAATTTTAATATTGCATTTATTTTGGCATAAATTATCTGTAATACGAGTATGCTGTATGGGTTTTCTGTGAAAAGAAGGTTCTTCTCTCGATCTCTGCCGTAAATTAGTGGTAAGAGCACCCAACGGAAATCGAAATACCTTCTCTCTAAATTTGAATTAGTAAAATATAACTGATTATCAGTTAAATTCTACTGATTGTCATAGCTGGAACTGAGTAAAAAATCCACTCATTTAATTAGGTAAATAGAAAATACTATTTCATTTAGTTATGCTGAAGAATTGAGCCCGGCTGCGGAACTACTGATTGAACAGTAATATTTCAATTGATGGAATCAGTTAATTTTAAAAGGTTATAATTTGCATACATTCTGGTCTGCTTTTAAATGAATTCAATTTAAAAATAAGATTAGAAAGATTCCAAAAACTCGAAGTTTACCGATATCTGTCTTACCCGAGAATGGCTCACCACATTTGGGTGGCGCTTTACTGAAACGATAATAATCATAGTGGGATTTAAAAAAAATATATTCTTTTATTTCAAAAAATCACCTTTAATTTATTTCTTTTGGTGTTTATTAGGGTTTTATTAGGTTTTTCAGGTTACACAATCAAGAAACATTTTATTTCGATGAAGATGTTTTTTTTCAACTGTCACTTTTACTGTCACAGAATAATAAATTTTTCTTATTGTCCATGATGGCATGATTGAATAAATTTATGTTCTATTGGCGTTTTTATTACTATTTAGATTAGTTAATATTATGAAATGATTAATTCATAATTCGAAAGTTAATAAACTGATAAAATTAGTAAAATTTTTACTAATTCAAAGTAAGAGAGTGTGGTTCGATTCTCAGGAGAGAGAAGTTTTTTTTAACAGATGAAATTCAACACAAAATTTCAGAAGATGAAAAAGTTTCTGAATTTGAGGGGTATCTGAAACCATCTGTTTTTTATATTTGTTGAATTTTCCTTAATTTTAATGAATGGGCAAGATATTTTTTTAATGTAATGGGAGCTATCAATTCCCAGCAAAAAAAAAAACAGAAAAAATAAATTGTAGTAATGCTAGCTTAAGAAATTATTGAAAAAATAATATGTTAAAATCTGATAATTTTCTATTATTCGAGTTGAATTTCTTCCTCTCCATTTAAATAATATGTAGAGGGTATATTAAAAAATATATATACAAGTCCACTAAATTAAAATTATGCAACCTTATTTTAACAGTATTAAAAAGCTTTCAACTGATTTTAAAGAAGGTTATCTTTCGCATTATAAAATTTAATTTACTGAAGTTATGTTCTATCATTTTATGGTTGTTGTTCAATTTTAGTGGTTGGATTCTTTTTTTTATTTTCATGAATTCTGCCAAAACAAATTTGAATTTTGAGAATTGAAAAAAATTTCACTATACGTACGAAAATTATACTAATTTTTTTTATTTGTAGGTTTTGGTATTTAATGCTCATAAAAAATTAAAATTAATAAATATTAATTTTGTTGCAATTTTTTTTAAACGACTAAAAATTAAATATTTTAAAACTCACTTAATTTTTATTCAAATTTTCTGTTTGGTTTTATGTACTAAATAGGGTTTTAGTAGCAGCAGATTAGTAAGAAATTATATATTTAGACCACAAAACATTTTTTTAGAGTGCTTATATGCGTTAACTTTCTTATAAATACGTGATTTGAGTGTTTTTAGTCTTTTTGAAAAATTCTAAACAAAATTAAGTTCTAAAGAAAACATAGCTTGCTTCTCCAGATGATAAAAATTGTAATATTTTGTTAAAAATTCTGTAATTTTGTTAAAAAGAAATTATTTTAGGTTAAGAAATCAACTGCTTTATGGAAAATTTGACTTTTGGGTGGAGAATTTAACGATTTGGCTGAAAATTAACATTTTTTGTTTGAAAAATAATATTTGTGGTTTAAAAATTTAACATTTTAGATTATATGTATGCTCTCCATTGACTGAAAAATCTTTTTTAGTAGAAAATTATGCTGTTTTGGTTCATCATTTAACTATTCTCTTAAAAAATCGTATTTTTTGTTGATAAATTAATTTCTTTGGTTAAAAACTTAACTATTTGGTCGGTTTCAAGATTTATGAATTTATTTGAAAATTTATGTGTTTTGTTAAAAATTAATCTTTTTGGTAGATAATTATTCTTCTGACTTGCCAATTTCTCTTTTTAGTTAAAAATTTATTTCTTTAGTTGAAAATTCGGTTTTTCGAATTCAATCTTTTTTTGTTCAAAATTCTAACTTTAGGTGCTGAAAGTTCATGTAATTTTCTGAAAATAATTTTTTTTTTAGGAAAATTAAACTTCTTGGTTAAAAAATTACATTTTGGCTAATAATTTATTTGTTGAGTTGAAAATTAACCTATGTTTTAGTTAAAAGTTCATCCTTTCAGTTGCAAATTCAAATAGTTCGCTTAAAATTCCGGTATTATCTTAAAAAAACGACTCTTTCTATAAAAAAATAATTTTTTTGATGAAAATTCATATTTTAGGTTTGAAAATTAAACATTTTGGTTGAAACTTTTTTCATTGACTAAAACAACTTTCTTCGTTGATAATTCAACTCTTTCGTTAAATTTTTTTTTTAATTTTGAAATTAATCTCTTTTGGTTAAGGATTCATCCAATTTGTTGACGATTTCGTACCTTGAAGTTTGATCTCTTAATGTTTGTTGAACATGTAACTATTTGATTTTAATCTTTTTTTGTTAAGAATTATTTGCCTGAAGTGAACACTTATTTATTCTAATCTTAGTTTAAAATTAATCTTTTAGAGTTTAAATCTCAGCCATTGGGTTGAAATTTCATGTATTTAAAAAAAAAATGTTTTTTTTTGTAGAAATTTACGTGCCCAAATTGTCCTACATAATTTCAGTAAACAGTGTTCTAGATAAATAAAAACAAAAGTTTTTTACATAAATATTAATAATCTCCCGAGGGTAGAGTTGTTCTTATACCTAAAAAAATGTATAATGGTAAGAAATTTGAAAAATTAGCTAGAGAAGAGTCAGGAAATTTCGAAATTTTCATTATCCAGCAACTCGAACTGGAAAATTTAAGAAACATCTGCTACGTATTGAGATTTCAAATACGAAATATTAGAAAAATATAAAAAAATGTGGTTAATTAGATGCCTAGACTGGAAGCTTCTCCTTTAATTTTGTTGGCTTCGAAAGATGCTCTAATATGCCTCCTAACATGTAAAATGGGAGTAAATAATAAAATGTGTTGCTACATATTTCTTTTTTTATATTACAGTGAATTCCTGCGTGTTTCAAGGGCCGCGAAAGTAAAAATTTGGAAATTTCAAGGCTGCACGGGGCCCCCTTCTCTACCGCGAGTCGTCGGGTTATTTTTGTCAAGCGACGTTGATTGGCTCTCCCGCCCTTGTATCAATGCGCCCGCAAGCATGTGTATGCATTCCCGCATCAGGCACGTCAGTGTTTTTCAAGTGTTTTTGTTGACGTACGGCGTGACAAATATAACATTTCCTTTAAATAGTTCAAATTGCCATACAATAGAATCAAAAAACGACTCAAATATTTCTCGACATATTGAGTATTATGGCATTGTAGTTTTTGACATGGGACTGCATACACCTTTTTAGAGAAATTATTATAAACATAAAAGTAAGTTCTAAATGTCGGAATAGTAATATGTTTCAAGCATAGAATGCATTTAAAAAATTTTATTTCGTGAAATTGAAAGGTGAATAATCGATATGATCAAAAAAATACATTCTACACTTGAAACATATGACTATTCCTAAATTTCTGACTCACTTTTATGTTGGGAATATTTTCTCCAAAAAGTCTTATGCATTCCTATGACGTCATGCTAAAATACTGAATTCAATCCAACTAGAGCTTCCCGCTCTTCGCGCCTACTTTTGATTGGTCAGCCAATGATTAGAGCGATATCGTACAGGGACCGCGGTGAGAGCTGACGTAACTGCGCCATGTCACTTGGAATATCCAAGCATGTGAGGACTTGGAATAAGTATGCCTTGTAATAGGTGCATCTTAAAATTCGTAAGAGTTGAATGTATTAATTTTATAATAAGAACCGTAAGAATAATTATCATTTTTTTTTAATTTAAGCCTTCGCCTACATTACATGACCTTTCTATCAATGCCATTACTATTTTTTCTGATAAAAGTAATCAGAATTCTGATTTTTTTGATCAGAATTTCGGGTAACTCAGTCGAAATGTTATTTAAAACAGGCGATGACAATAACATCAATTTTGCTGACCTCAAAAATCGTGCGAACTATTTAAATCAAAATTATTAATGACGGAGGTAATATCGGAAAGCAAATAGGCCATTCGTTCTCTGGACACAAGACAGTTTAGGGCTCTTTGGTCCGACCGAGCCATGATTTACTACGGTCGTGCGGAATCCTAACAATGTTAATTTCACGTACTAACCAGGAATTCAGGGCTGGCCTCGTGTGCGCCAATATATAACGCTCATGGGACCACGAGAACGTTCCGCGAATATGTATTAACCACAAACCTAGGGGAGGTGGTTTTCAGTTTTTTGCAGCTTTAAATTACAACCAAACCAATATTTTTATTACTCTAGATAAAAAATTACTATTAAAAAATATTTTTCACTAAAAGAAATTAAATTTAGGTATAACTTCATCTTTAAAGTAGAAAATTTAATTCTAGTGACGAAATTCCTATAAATTTAAGCCGTCTGAAAAAAACCACTTTAGTATCATTTTTGAGAAAAATAAAAAAAGGGAGTAAACATACATATTAATTATTAATTATATGGATACATAAAAATCAAGCTAATAAATTATATTCGAAGGAGACACAGCTCTGGTAATCCGCTGGACAGCTCGGTCTTAATTCAATTTATTCTGAGTAATCCACTTGCAATATAGTTTTTATATGGAGTAATCCAGGTCTAACTGAGCGTAATCCACTTTTAATACGAAGTAATCCAGGGCAATACACTTTTAATTTATATAATTTGGAATAATCCATGATAAATTTTTTCTAATCTAGCTAATTCATATTTCTTAACTAAAAATTTATCTATTGAATTTTTCATTAAAAATTATTATTTTTTAGTTGACTATTCATGTACTTTGTTCCAAATTCGTATTTTTCGGTTAAAAAGAAATTTTTTTATCAATAATTTATGTTTTTTGATTGAAAGTTCAACTATTTTCATAGAAAAATTAACTACATTTTTGAAAATTCGTTTTTTGTGGTTGTTTAAATCGAATTTTTTCATCTAAAAATGGAACTTTTCCATATTTTATCGAAAACTTATCTTTCTTATTTGAAAATTTATTAAAAGTTCTGATACTTAACTGTTTTGCTAAAAATTTAACTATTGAGTTGTAAATTAAATTTTTTATTGTTGAAAATTAAATTTTCTGAAATTTTCTGAAATCTTTAACAATAAAAAGTTGAATTAACAACTCAATAGTTAAATTTGTAGCAAAACAGTTAAATATCCGAACTTTTAAACAATTTTTAAATAAGAAAGATAAATTTTCGACAAAATATGGCAGAGTTAAATTTTTAAATGAAAAAATTCGATTTAAACAACAAAAAAAGAATTTTCAACAATGTAGTTAATTTTTCTACGATAATAGTTGACCTTTCAACCAAAAATCATAAATTTTTAACAAAAAATTTCTTTCCGACCGAAAAATACGAAGTTTGAACAAAGTACATGAATATTCAACTAAAAAAGAATAATTTTATTTGGGTTGGAAGTTAATCATTATACTTTAAAATTCAACTACATATTTGTTTGAAAATTTATATATTTTGGTAGAAACTCAATAAACTTGAACTCTTTTGGTTGAAAATTTGATTACTTAATAGAATATTCGTTTTTTTGTGTGAAAATAATTTTTTTTAAACTAGAAATCCAATTATTCTATTTTTTGTAGAAATTTTTTAGGGCAAAAAATTCAACTAATTGGTTGTAAGATTGTTGATGAAACGTTTGAATATTCTTGGTTAAACTTAAAAATGGTTTGTTTGAATATTTAAATATTTTCTTGAAAATTCGATTTTTTCGAGGAGAAATTTCTCTTTCTCAGTTGAAAATTTATGTATTTTGTTGACATTTCATATTTTTTGTAGGAAATTAGGATTTTGCTTGAAAATTGAACTATTGGTTTGAAAATTTAGGTATTTTGGTAAAAATTAGTCTTTTTTGTCAGAAAATTAATTTGCTTGCTTGAAAATTTATGTTTTTGGTTTACATGAAAGAAAAATAGTAACATGGTTTTCAAACAATTCTAAATCAAGCGAACAATGCCCTTTTAAATTTTTGATTATATTTAAATTTAAAAATCCAAAAAACAAACAGAAGATATTATCCGATCAAAAAACGGGTTTGCGAGTGAAAAGCTGGTATGAATAGGCAATGAAAAAAAAAGTTGAAAAACGAACCGGCCTTTTATAGAAGACCCTTTTTACCCTTTTTCTTTATTTTCTTCTTCTTATTTTAAAGAAAATATTTTCTTGTGTATTGAAAATTTTAAACAATATATTTTATCTAGAATTAGAAAAAGAATCATTATTGCTAATTATTTCATGAGATGTTTATTGTTGTGTAAAGTTTAAATTAAAATGAAATGCTCTTTTTAACAACTAAAATAAAATTAATTATGCTCTTCTTCTTGATCTATGTATTAATTTAGCGATAATCTTTGATAATTTACATTGATTAATTTGTATTGCTCCAATCACTGTAATGATATTGGTTACGCGATGCGTTAATTATAAGAATATTCTTTATTTAATTCTTTAAATTATACACTTTATAAAATAACATGCTTGAATATAAATATATATTAAATATAATATAAAACATAATAAAAAATACAAATTTTTAGAAAATAATATCTAGACCGACCGTTATACTATTTTATCTTCTCATGTTTAACATTTGTTTATAGAAAATTTCAGATATTCAAATCTGTACTAACTTTAGATATCAAAAAGAAGTATAAATAAATAACGGAAAGTGTTAACAGGCGTGCAACATCTCACATTTTATTCGCTCTGTTTCTTCCTGTGATAGATTTATATACAAATTTTGTATAACGTCCATTGATATGAATTCGTTTAAAATTGAATTTTATTAACTTTCATTTCTCTCTTGTTAAAATTTTATTTCACTAATTTCGAAATACTCTAAATTGTTTCTTTGTTTTATAAAAAAATGAAGGTATCCTGCATGAAACTAAAAATAAGAATTCAGTTCTGCATTAGTAATTCACATGGGATAAAATAGAAGCAATATGAGATAATTAGTTTAAAATAAGAAATTATTCTGTACGCTCCTATCATTAATTAGATGTAGCCTGTGATGTAATTTAAAGTTTATTTTTACGTTAACTTTCAAGATTTTGGTAGGGCGAAAAAGAAAGTTTTCTGTGACATTACTTCAAATATAAAATTCTGCAAATGTCGTAGAATATGTTTAATATTTATAGATTTAAAAAAAATTAAGCTTTATTGAAACCTTATATGGGCTTATGAAAGCTACATATTATGATTAAACTAATTATAAAAAAGAGAGAACAAAAGTAAAGCGCAGATTTGAGTAATTTTCTAGAAAGGCGAATTTAGATATGAAGGTTACATTCTTCAAGAAACGAAAATATGATGAGACAGGCAGAGATATTTGGTTCAGCGATGAACATTTTCATAAAGTAAGGCGCGTGTATTTTTTATTTTTATTTTATTTTTATTATTTTTTATTTATTATTTATTCAAAATAAGTAACACCCTTGACCCTGCCAGACTCTTCATTTGCGATACGAGTATTTACTATGGAATCTTCCTTGAAATATCGGTAGAAGTCGGTAAATGGTATTTTAAAAATATCACAGCTATTCAAAATGTAGCAGCCTTCGCTAGAGCGTCAACCTCCTCATTTCTATGGATCCCTCTGTGAGAAGGAATCTAATGAAAGCTAATAGTGTTTGCATTTTGATTCGAGGAGATGAACTGAAAAAATTTTGCTTTGATTTCAAGAAGTTAGAGGTTAATTTTGACTTTGATTTTGTTGCTCCGGAGACTCTGTAAGGCACTCAGGGAGTCCGAGAAAATGAGAAAGTTGGAGCCAGTATTTTGATTTGCTATGTCTAGAGCGTCGCTTAACGCAATGCATTCTGCAGTAAATATAGATGCTTTTTGATAGATACTTTTCTTGATAGACATGTTCAGTTTGGGACAAAAACACGCTGACCTCACAAAGTTGGCACCTGCTTTTTTACTACCATCGGTGAAAATCTCGATTGCGTTTTTATTACTCACTAAATTTTAAACTGCATAGTTGACATCAATATCTTCTTTCAAACTCAGGCCGAATTTGGTGTCGATCGATATAGAGTTATATAGTATACTAAAGTTCTTTGTGTGTACATGGAAGTTTGTGTGGTCAATTATGTGGTTTTTTATGTTACTAACTGACAAGGCGCATTCATAGAAATAGTCATTATGGACCCTTGCATGCCTTTCTAATGTAGTTAGGTAGCTCGAAAGAGCTGCATTTGTAAATAAGCTGCTATTCGAGCAAATTGTTGATAAGTAGCATTGAAAGAGAAATTTGGTGCAAAATTATTAGAGTCACAGGATCAGAGCCCCACCACGTTCCACGTAAAAATTTAATTATATTTAATGCTTTGGTACATTTGTTTTTCACGGCTTCGATCTGTAGTTTAAGGGACAAGTTATAGTCAAAAATTACTCCCAAATAGGGTGCTGAATTTTTTTATTTTATAGTTTGATCATGCATAGTGATTTCAGCATTTTCGGGGGCTATCCTTTGGCTATTAAAATGAACGAGAACAGTTTTAGCAGGAGAGATATCCAGACTCAACTCACGTAAATTATTGTTTATCTTTTGGATTCAGTTTTCTAAAATTTTGCTATTTGCTTCCAAATTCTTGAGTTTGATAAGCATGACAAGGTCGTCAGCGAATTGCAAAACCGACACTCTTTTTGGGAGATATTCGGTAGCACTGGCGATGTAGAGAATGTACACTAACAGACTGAGCACGTACCCCTCCCTGTGGGACCCCTTCGAATACCATTCTTGGACAATCGATATTGAAATCCGAAAATATAAATTTGGAATGAGTGAAATGCTTGACAAAAGCTACTAGGTTTTTCGGACATCCAATATAGGCAAGTGTTTTAATGAGAATATCTATATTGACATTATCAAAGGTAGCGCTCACATTAAAAAAGACAGCTAGAATTTGTTTCTTCTAGAGAAAAGCTTGATTGATTTTTGCTTTAAGGGAGGTTAAGTTGTCTTGGCAGGTTTTCCCCTTTCTAAAGTCGTTTTGAGTGTGCGGAATGAGATTGAGGTGTTCATCCCACCACTGTATCCTGTTTTTTACTGAATTCTCTAACAATTTACACAAGCACAAAGAGAGAGATAAGGGACGAAGACCAACCCCGTCCGCTTTCGGAATAAAGTGCACAAAAGAATTTTTCCAGCTTAGAAGATATTCAGACTTAGCCTACATTTCATTGAGTAAATCTACAAGTAACAGTTTATATTGAATTGTCAGATTGTTCAGAATATCGAAGTCAATTTCATCCATGCCTGGAGCAGAGTTTGTCTTTTTTTCTTCTAACGCAACATTCAATTCGAGAAAGGTGAATAAAGCTCTGAGAACATCATTTTCTGAACAGTCTGTGAACGTGATGGGGTTTGAAGTGACCCAGGGGGGACATATTTAATTTATTTCAATCCTTATGTTATCTGCAGATTGTAATTTTTTTTGTAATGAGCAGGAGTTACTTTAACCCATTTATTTTTAGAGACCTGGCATTTATTCCAAACAAAAGTGGGGTTTGATCCAAAGTCTATGCTCTTAGCAAATTTTCTAGAGCAGTTGCTTTTCTTTCTTTTGAAAGTTTTTTTGCTACTGCGCATGCTTTTTTATACTTTATCCAATCATCCAGATCTTTAGTCAATTTTTACTTTTTGAATGAAGCAATGCGGAGTCTTTTTAAGCGAAAGCATTCACCATCCCATCCGGGAGCTGGGTTACTGATTTTCTTCTGTCTATCATTTTTGTTTCGCTGATGAGTGCTTTTTTTAATCGAGTTTTTTATAATTTCAACAGATTTATCATATTTTTCGCAGAGATTGAGTTTATCATATTCATCGGAAAAAATTGGAGTAACATTCATGCAAAGTTTCAGTCAACAGAGAACAATCAGTACCTTTAATTTTTATGTTGAATGTCTTTTTCGTGTAAATATTTTTGTGTATGCTGTAGTTGACGAAAATAGGGTATTTCTCTCATCCCAAGCCTCTTCAGCTGTGTTAACAGAAAGTTTATCGGCAATGTTTAGGGAAGAGAAAATTAGGTCAATGTTAGATTTAGTCATATATTGAGCGCTAATAAGAGTAAGCGTGTTATCATTGCGTAAAAAAAGATAATGAGTATCATTTGAATTAGTAATCAAATTTGTCTTGTTTACTGTATTGTCTAGAATAGTATTCCATTCTTTCTGAGAAGGAGTGAGACCTGGTGGTATATAGCAAACCAGTAGATCAAGAGACGGAGTTAAATTATTTAAGTGAAGGCCACACATTTTAAATGATTCGTCAAGAGTTTTTATATTAGTAATTTCTAAAAACGTAAGATTTTTACGGATTGCAATTAAAATACTTACTGCTTTCGAGTGAGTACGACCTTTCCAGAAAATTACGAAGCCAAGAATGTGTACTTTAACATTTGGTTTGAGCCATGATTCTACGCATACAAAAACATCAATACATTTAAGTAAAATTTGAAGATCGATTTCCCGTTGTCTCACGCTGCAGGTGTTCCAGAACAAGATTTTCAAGTTACACTCAGTCATGATGTTGTTTTTGTTGGCTTTGTTGCCTATTTGTAGAAGATTTATTGTGTTCCGAAGGTTGATTCTTGGTCAAGACACTCAGATTCACTCATGTCGCTTTGAGAGTGATTTGTGTCCAGGTTAGCTAGGCGTTTAACAATTCTAATAATTCTACTTTTCGAATTCTTATCAGATAGACATTCGATAATGCCTTCAAGCATTGAGTTCATTGCAGTTATATTAGCAGTGAAATCGAGTGCAGTTTGTGGTATATCACGATTGCTGTGAGTCTGCACCAGAAAATCAGTGATTTGGTTTATGTCAAGACCATAGACACTAAGTTTTTTAAAATATATTCTCTGGCTGGCTGAAACTGGCTTTGTACAGTCTCATAAGAAACGGTCGAATTGTAATTCTTTTCTCATTTTTTTTTGAAGATTTTGTTTTTGTCGGTGACTGTGGCAAGTTGCGCTTTGTTATTATCTAGTTCATTCGCTGTACGGCTTGCCGCGCTTGTTGAAGATAAAGGAGGAGCTCGCCTTTTTGGATATGAAAGAACGGAAAATTCACTCAAAATTGTATTATTTTCTGTCAAAACTCCAGGGCTATCCGAACCAGGATTCAGTTCAAGGTTAGTAGGAAGTGTAGAAGGATTGGTTGACGGTTGTAGATTTAGGTTTTTGTTTACATCGAAATCTTGTGTACTTTGTACGATATTCTTACAATGCCTGGCCAGATGGTCTTCTTCCTTACAAATAAAGCAGATTAGCTTTTCATACTGGCCTTAATATATGTAATTTGAAAAACATGGAATAACGTTAACTGCTGCAAGTTTCTCCATAGTGATTTCGTTTGTAATGAGCTCACATATATTTTATATAACAAACCTTTTCGCTTTTGATATCAAAGGGCGGATTTCAAGTATGGTAGACCCAATTTTGATTTTTCTATGAGTTTCTGTGAGAAGGTCAGCAGTTTCTTTGCTGGTCAAATAGAGACAAATCGTACTATGAGAAATGCGTGAGATGAATCTGATGAGAGAAGGGTCAGTAAGTTTTGCAATTGACAAGGCATATTCCTGAATTGTAATCCCGTCGATGACATCCAAGACAATAGCTTGCTCTTTTGTCGAAGTCAGTACTAGTTGAGTTGCAATTGCGTATGATACTTTAAGTGTGGATGAACTTTGAGGAATCATCTTGAAGAGTTAGGATGGAAAGTGCCACTCGAGCCAGAAGCACTTTCACTTAGTTTTAATTATTTTTTGTTTTTTATCTACACTTTAATCCCCTTTCCTCACATAGGAGAGGAAGAGAATTAGTAACAATACTAGTCTGGAAATCACAGTCGTTGAACAATAATAGACGCACCCTAGAGCGTAAGATGGCACTCGTGAGCATGCGTTTACAAACACGTCGGAATACGACGGTGTCTCAAGACCGAATCTGATATTTATAGATAAATAGTGTTATAAATTAATTGAAACCGTTATAGATAGAATTCGATAGATTTTGATTGATTGATTTATTGTAAAAATAGAATAAGGACTAATGGCCATTTATGAGTGTGTGGTACACATTCTTTATAAACTTTGTTTTACCTTTTACTATCTATCGCAATGTTTAAATTCTGTTCATTATAATTCATTTTAATCTCATATTACAAAAAAATACAAATTTCTCCTAAACTTATAGTACATTAATCATAAAATAAAATAAGCTATCGAGATTTTCGTTTATCTCATAAGATGAGTCTTATTCTTTATGAAATTTTAATTCTGAATTTCTTGTAATCATCAAGAGAAAAAACACAAGTGAAAATAAAAATCTAAAATGTGTAAACTTATTTAGAAAATTGCTTTTCGGTTGAAGAAAAACCAGTATGATTGACAGAGCCTAAAACTTTTTCTTATAAATTCTTATTGCAATTTGAAAATTGGCTCTGCTCACTTTTTTCAGACTAGACAACATTTTAGACCCTGAATTTTGAAAAAGATTGATAAATAAAAACACGCAATGAAATTATCTTATTAAAAATTACTTGCAGTACTGTCATATTCCCACGATCATTTAAAGCAATCATATTGATCAGTTGGGAATATATATTTTTTTGTCAGTTTTATTAACAATTATTTATTTTTGACATACTGAATCTGTCAATCTTTAATAATTATCTGGTAAAAAGAAATAAACGCCATTTTTTGTATGGAATTATCGTGAAATAAAGTACATAACAATGATAGATTATTCTGAACAATAAATATGTAAATTGACATAATAAACTGTGATTATAGATGTCACATGCGTCATGATAAAATGTTACCCCGCAATTCAATTACATTGTTTAATGCTTTACCATATATTATATGAGACACTAGAAGACAAGATTATTTTATCCAAATTACTAAATTTAGCATATAATTTATAGCAAAATATTGAGGAAAGTAATTAATATATTAAAATTAGACCTTTGAAAAAATAGTATCTGCTTGAAAGTAATATCGGAATTTATGTTTCTTCGAGGGGGAGTGAACGACATATGGAGAGAACAAATTTTTTTAATATGTTAATTTATTTACAAATTGTAATTTAAAAAATAATACTCAAACATTACGTTGTGTCAAAGTGCATTACTTAAAGCATTTTAAAGTGTCTTAAACACTCTATAAATTTCACTCATGGAGATCATTTTTATTATATTCCAATTTCCAAACTAGGTCCAAACGCACATTAAACTTAGGACCAACTAACAAATATATATTTAAATATTAACACATTTTTACTGGTAATTGTGAAAATATAATGTAAAGTAACTAAAATCCAACCGCTTTATTTTGAGGCAGATATTTTTCCAAACTTCTGACGCAGAATTTTCAACTTTTTAATAACTGATTTAATACCTAAATAATGTTCTGATAATTCTAGATTTGTCCGGAATACAGTTACAGTGTTATTTTTTATCAAATTTCAATTCCGAACTTCTTTTGATGAAACATCTTCATGGGAAGAAACACGCCTGAAAGTAAAAATATAAAATGTGTAAAATTTCACAAAAACTAACTTATTTGCTGGGGAAAAAAACTATTTTTGACAGACCCTAAAATGTTTTTAATATCGGACTTATTAATGCACAACATCTTAGGGCCAGAATTTTTATAATATTGCTAAATAAAAATTCTTCATGAATACTATACCATATAAATAAATTATTAGAATGTACAAGTCACTTACAGTACTGTCATATTCCCACGAGCATTTAGAGTAATCATATGCCGCTTTACATATGTCTTCTTGATCAGCTGTAAAAAATTAAAACTTTTTATAATTTTTATTAAGACTTATTTATTTTTAACATACTTTTAGCCTTTAAAGAATATATGTTCTTTGAAAATGTTAAAAAAAGAATATAGAACATTTTTTCTATATTCTGATATATTTTTACTACTATTCCATTTATTCTTTAAAATTACTTTCACCAACCTATATTGGGAAAAAAAATAGACAGAAATGCCGATAAATAATTAACGTTAAAACTAATTTTTAACAAATATATTCATAGATATTTATACGTACTAAAATGTCCACATTCATTAATGACTTTAACAATCTGAGCTGCAACACTTTCTTCCACTGCAGCGTTAATCTGAGCTGTCATCGTTTCGACTGAAATTTTACCATTTTTGACCTGAAAATATAAACATTTGAATTATAATATTTTTATTTGCGACCAGTGATAGAAATATTTGGTATCAAATTTTATTTCCTCTAATTAACTTATTATTTTGAATTTAACTGCTGAGTAAGATTTTTAATTAAGAATACAATTACAAAAATATATAAATTTCTCGATATACTTGCAGTATTTGATTTTACTTAAAATTTCTTTTTTTTAAATTTGATTCTGAGACAAATTGAAAGAAACTATCTATAATCAATAATTTGGTATTTTAATTGTTTATATAATCAGGATTAAAAAAAAACGAGTTTAATTAAAAGACTCACTAATTTTGAAAGTGGACGATTAAAATATCTGTGGAATTTTTTAAGAAAAAAAATATAACTACATACACTCTTCAATTTTTGAAATATACACTTCAAGTAGCACATAAGATTTGGGTCCGGTGGAAATTCTCCTTTCATTACTCCATTCGCTAATTCTGTGCAAAGAAACGTTTTATAGAAGTATTAATTAACTTAGTTTAATTATTAAGAGTAAACTAAACATTAGTGTTTATTCAATTTGCTTATTACTTTGATGCTTCGTCAGAAATAATTGGACACGTGTTTTTTTCTTTGCCTCAAAAAAAAGTTTTTCTCGAATTTATCGGCAATTTTATTTTTCAGGTGAAAATCGATTTTTTACATCATTTTCGGGATTTTTTTTCAATCGTCAGTAACTTTGTCAAAATTTACCCGATTTAAATGATTTTCGCTCCTAAATGTTCGTTATAACTTGCACTTTCATAAAAATGTATAAACAATTGTTAATAATTAGTAAATAAATTTATATTTTGCAATAAACAAAAAGTGTAATTTTTCAAAATTCAATATCTCAAAAAGAACCATTTTTTTAAAAACTTTTTTTATATCAAAAGAACGACTTAAACTTTAACTTGGCTAAATATCTAGTAGGTAAATTTTGTTGTTTCCGAGCTTTGAATTTTTGAATGAAAAATGTGTGTTTCGCTAAAGCGCGCAGTTTGCACAATAAATGTCGACTGTAATTATTTAAATTGTATAAAGTAACACAACATTGATCGGGCAATATTGCTCAATTATAGGTGGGTGCTAGATTGCTAGGAAGTATCGAATCCATAACATAGATTAATAAGAAATTTATTTTTAAATTGATACAGAATGAGCGTACAGAAATTCAAAATATTAACGTGTAAGACCTTTCTTTATACTAATTTAACACTATGAACTTGATCATTATAATCATAATCTAGCTAAATGAAAAATAGGGCGAATTAAGAATTACCACGGATTTTCATAAATTCTCGCTGTGTAAACGTTATTGTTATTATTTTTTATAAGTTTGTTGTTCCAGATGTGCGTGTGTCGAATACCTTTGTATGCCAGTGTATTCTTCCATATTTTTTTCTTCTTTTCTGGAAACCCTTCCAAAAAAACAACGTCTATAATTTAAAGTTTGAAAAAAAGCGCAAGAATTCAATTTTTTTACTAACTTCGTATGATATAATTATAATTATTTTAAATGCACAATAGCATAATTACAACATGCCTTTGCACCGTTCTTTTGATAATGTTACAATATTACAGTCTATATTTATTGCGCAGACTGCGCGTTTTAGCGAAAAAACACATTTTTCATTCAAAAATTCCAAGCTTGGAAACAAAAAAATGTAGCTAAGAGGCATTCAGACAAGTTAAAGTTTAAGTCGTTCTTTTAATACAAAAATTTTTTTTTTAAAATTTCCCTTTTTGAGATATTGAATTACGAAAAAAATTGCACTTTTTGTTTTTTGCAAAATAAAAATTTATTTACAAACTAATGACACTTGTTTATACATTTTAATGATAGTGCAAGTCATGACGAACATTTAGAAGTAAAATGATTAAAATCGGGTAATTTTTGACAAAGTTACTGACGATAGAAAAAAATTTTCACCTGAAAAATAAAATTGCCGATAAATTCGAAAAAAAATTTTTTTGAGGCAAACAAAAAAACACGTGTCAAATTATTTCTAACAAAGAACAACATATTTGAATTTGATCGAAAAAGAAAAACATGTCCCGAATGGCTCGATTGAATTGAAATGGAAAGCTTCGTTTATGAAACTTCAAATACCAGAAAATTCATTTGTTAACAGTTAATGATTTCGATGGAATCACCAGTGGAGTACACTTTTCAAAAAAAGAAAATTACCTTCTGTGACACCAGTCGCCTTTACACAACCAGGTCCTAAGCCCTTGGTAGCTTTTTTTAATGCATTCATGTCCATTTTCTTTCATTATATCACAGAATGAACCGAAAAAATAAACAGAAAAGCATGTTCAAATTACACAGTCTCCATATTCCATAGTGTAGTAAAGTTTAATTGATATAATTTTAAGTAATTATCACTTGACCCTAAGATTTCGATTGTTTACAAAATATTAATCTTGTTTAAAATCAAGGTAGAAATTTTCAGGCGGCAAGCGTAAAAAAGTTCAATGAACAAAATTTGAAACATCCGATTTTTGCAAATGCGGTGTTACTATTAGGTTATTCATATTATTCAAGCATAGTTCACTAAGGGACCTTTGAATTTTTAGCAATAATATACGAATTTTCAACAAAATTTTTATATTTTCTACCAAAAAAGTGATTTTTCAACATAATACTTAGATTTTCAACAAAATCATTTAAACTCCAACAAAATAAAACAAAATTTTTTAAAAATTAAACTTCCACAAAAACAAACGACTTTTCAATTCCAAAGTTGAATTAAAAAAAAGACGAATACGCAACGAAAAATATAAATATTAACAAAACAAGAGCTGTAATTTCAGCAAAATAATTAAATTCTTAAAACAACCCTTGGCATTAAATCATTTAAAAAGAGTTCAGAGTATACTAACTTTATGTATTTTGGTGCGCTGAATATGAATTTGACGTAGTAAATTTATAATAATATAGTATTATACAGCAAGGACGTTTACTTTGTAGTCATAGGGAATATGATGATTATAACTTTAGCATACAATGCAATCCGTTGTGCATCTTTGTAATGCAAAAAAGTATTACATAGGTGATTTTAATTCGGGTTTCAAATCTCCCGCGCTCGAGATCTTACGCTGATTGGTCAAAGGCTCCGAGACTTAGAAGACGTGCGCAAAGACGCGTAACCTAACTATGAAAGAAGGTTATGTTCCCCAGGGTTCAAGGCGCATTTCAAATAAATGATTAGTTATGAATTAAAAAAAAGTATAACACAACATTAAAAATTGTTCACAAATAATGTTGGGACGTGCATTACGTGTTTCTTTTTTTTAAATTGCAGTTGGTTTTCACTATAATGTAATGGTACATAAAATATTTGTCGTTTGACAAGTGTAAAAATCTAGTTACTTCGTAATTAATTAATTCATTAAAGTGAATATCTGCAGGTTGCAAGTAATTAATTGGTAATAAAGTCTGCTGTTTTTTCTTATTGAATTAAATATGGGAATCAAACGCTTTTGACGACAAAAGTATCGGTACATATCATCAATTATAAATGTAATTTTTTTTAATTCTCACTGCAAATACTAGTACTTGGATTGATTTATCCTTATAGTATAATAAAGTAATTAATAATAATACTTAATACTAAGTATATTTGATGTATACCAATTAATGCATTATACTTTGAAGGAATAATAGCTATCCCCAAGTGAGATAAGTACTTTCATACTTTTGAAATGTAGTATATCGTAAGTTTAATTTAATTCTTAATATTTTCTTATTTAGAATTTTTTTCTTCTCCACAGATTCACAAATTTATAAACATAGTTACTGCAACAAAAAATGTAATTCGTATGTTTATATAAATTGCAACGATGAATCTGCGAATCAAATGATGAGACTTAAAAAGCGGCGAATTATTTGTATAAACTGGGTGCCCAGCGACCTTAAAAACCTGAATTTCTCCTTGAATTCTTTTTTAATCTTGGAGTCTCCTTTAATTTTTTACGAAAATCTTAAGTTAATTTGTTTTTTTTTCAAATAGTTATTTTATT
>JAAAKG020151988.1:0-20387 GCA_010014905.2 Druon quercuslanigerum
CGTTCGCCCCTGTTGGAATTTCATACCTAAAAAATATATTTTCAAATAAAATAGACAAATTTTGGAATAAACGAGGTGACTTAGATACAAAAGTTAATTTTGAATCCAAAGGGACCAATTTCCGTTAAATCAGTTTAATTTTCGATTAAAAATGACTTTTTACCAAAATATTTTATTTATAAACCTACAAAAATGAATTTTTATTTTAAAAGGACAAATATTCTGTATTTTTGAAATTTAATTTTTTATAAATTAAGTAGGTTTTAATCTCAAGCGACCACTTTCCATCAAACAAGATTAATTTTCGACCAAAAAATGACTTTTGAACAAAATATTTAATTTTCAACAAAATAGTTGAATTTTAAACATGCAAAAATAAATTTTCATATTAAAAGGATATATATTCTGTATTTTAAAAATTGGACTTTTTAGAAATCAAGCAAAGCAATTAATTAAAATTAATTAGAATTAGAAATCAGAATTAAGATTTAAAATTTTAAAATTTATTTATTTCTACCAAAAAGATGACTTTGCTAAGATAAAAGATGAATTTTGAATACAAAAAGATAAATTTTTGTAAAAATACTTCAATTTTTAACCCAATTTTTTAATTTTTAACTCGAAAAGATAAATTTTTAAATCCAAAAGAGCTAAATTTTCTGTAAGAAAAGACAAATTTTTAACAGAAGACTTGAAGTTTCAGAAAAATAATTGAATTTTTAAACAAATATTTTAATTTTATACCTAAAAATCAATTTTTAATAAAAAAAGTCAAATTTTGGAATAAATAAATTGACTTAGATAAAAATGTTAATTTTTTTTCCAAAGGGACTAATTGTCGTTAAAGCAGTTTAATTTTTGGACCAAAAATGAATTTTTAACAAAATAATTGAATTTTAAACAAAATAGTTAAATTTTAAACATGCAAAAATAAATTTACAATTTAAAAGGACACATATTCTGTATTTTTGAAATTTAAAATGTTATAAGTTAAATATAGCAGCTTTGAATTAAGATTTCCAAATTTCCAATATATTTATTTCTATCAAAAAGATGACTTTTCTAAGATAAAAAGATGAGTTTTAAATCTAAAAGGATCAATGTTTATACAAATAGTTGAATTTCTAATTCAATTTTTAAATTTTTAACTTATAAGGTTGAATTTTTAAATCCAAAAGAGCTAAATTTTATGTCAGAAAAGACCAATTTTTAACCGAAGACTTCAAGTTTCAAAAAAAAAGAATTGAATTTTTAAGCAAATATTGAAATTTTATCCCTAAAAATAAATTTTCAAATAAAATACACAAATTTTGGAATAAGCGAGTTGACTTTAATAAAAAAATCTCAGTTTTAATCTAAAGCGACCAATTTCAATGAAGCAAGTTTAGTTTTTTTAGAGTTTTTAACAAAATATTTAATTTTTAACATATTACTGGACTTTTTTACATAGACAGATTACTTTTTAACACAACGGTACAATTTTTAAACAAAAAGTTAAATTTTTTATAAAAGAAATGAATTTGTAATCTAAAGTGGCCAACTTTCTATAAAAATAACTTTTTAACCAAAAAATTAAATTTTCAAAAAAATTGTTGAATTATTAATGAAATTCTGCCATTTCCAATTCACAAAGATAAATTTTTAACCAAATAACACGATTTTCAAATTAAGAGTTCCACTTTTTATATAAGAAATTTATTTATAATTCGAAGGGAGCAATTTTTGTCAGAACAATTCCTTTTTTTTAATAAAAAAAGACTTTTTAATAAATGAAATTAATTTTTGAAACGATAGTATAATTTCAAACCAAATGCTGCAATTTCCATAAAAGAAATAAATTTTTTAATCCAAAGGGACCAATTTTGATTATACTAGTTGAATTTTTGACCAAAAAATTAATTTTTAACAAAATAATTAAATTTTTAGCAAAAATGTTGAGTTTTAAACCCAACTGTAGAATTTTGAAGATACTAAGAGGAATTTTCAATTTAAATAGACGAAGAAATCTAAAATCGTAACAAAAAAGTTGAATTTTTTGAAAAAATTATTTATCTTAATTAAAACAGTTTAATTTTCAACCCGAAAATTTAATTCATAAAAAATGGAAGCTTTACTTTTTCAGTTAAAAAATTACTTTTACTTCAAAATTAAAACATAATTTTTATTAAGGTAGGTGAATCTTTAACTAAAAATATGAGCCCTGAAAAAATGTTATTTCCTAAATAGTTGAATTTCAATTTTTAAAAAAACATCTAATTTTTGTGAAATCAATTCAAGTTTTACCCCATAAATGAAATTTTGAAACAAAAAATGAAATTTTTAATGACATAAAGAAATTATTCATGCATATTGTTAAAATGAAGTTTTTAACTAAAAAATATAATTTTTCAATAAAAAATGGAAAACTTACGTTGTTGTTTATGTTGTATCAATTTTACCCAAATGTTTAAATTTTTAATAAAAAATATAAAAGAAAAAAAAACAATTTGCAACAAAATCAAAATACTTGCATTTTCATGAGATGAGAAGAATTTTCAACTACAATTATGAATCTTAAAGAAAAATAATTTTCTTACAAAGAACCTGAACCTTCAATAAATTTTTTAATCAAAAAATTGTTTTTAATTAATTGAATTTGCAATGAAACAAATTAATTTTAAATAAAAGGCAAATTTAAAAAAATACTTTTATATTTTATAAAATAGTGAAATTTATAAGCAAATACTGGACGAAGAATATAATAATGAACAATACAAAATATGAATAATTAAACATCAAATTTTCAAAAAAATGGTTTAGTTTTTACCCAAGGAGTTTAACTAAAGAATTTCTGATTTTAAACTTTGCCGAATAATGGTCAAATAATTTGTTAGAGAAACGAAAAATAATCTGCCTCGGCCGGGATTCGAACCAGGAACTCAACTTTTAACGAGTAAAGCATTTAAGTAATTACGTCACTCGAAAAAAACTTGGTGCAAACCAAGACCGAAGTAGATTTTTTCTCGTAACTTCAAAAATTATTGTACTAGTAATAAGCTAAATTTAACATCAGAAATTAAATAATTAAATACTCTTGTCAACAAAATAACGCCAACACTCAAGAATTTTAGTTTAAAAAAAAATTTAATTGCATTTTAATTATTTAATTGCATTAATTGTTTTTTTAATTTAATTTTTTATTTAATTTTATTTTTATTCTTCTGATCGAAAACTCCTAACTTTTTAGTTTAACGTTAATTGAAAAAAAAAATTTTAGTAAAATTATTAAATTTATAACAAAATAATTTAATTTGCGTTCTAAGAAATAAATTTTCAAATACATTAAAGTATCTTCTACAAAAAAATGGATTTTTAAATCAAAAATAATTTAAAAAAAAATGGTCACATTTTGAACCAAAGAAAGGAAATTTCAAGTAGAATAATTAATCTTAGACTAAAAAAATAAATTTTTAATTTAACAATTACATTTTTCAACAAAAAAATGAATTTTTAAGAAACTGCACTAATTTTGAGAAATCTTTATAAATAAATTTTACTTTTACCCAAATGGTTAAATTTTCAATAAAAAATATAAAAGAAAAAAAACAATTCGCAAGAAATAACGAAATACTTGCATTATCATGAAATAAGACGAATTTTAAGCTAAAATTATGAATCTTAAAAAAAAAATAATTTGCTTACAAAAATCTTAAACCTTTAATCAGTTTATTAATAAAAAATGTCTTTAATTATTTAAAATTGCAATTCAACAAATTAATTTTAAATAAAAGGCAGTCTGTTTTAATAAAAAAAGACGATTTTTTTACAACCAAATAATAAAAATGTTAGTTTGCACTTAATTAAAAAAAAAACGAATTTTCAGTTAAATGAATAAATTTGCAATCAAAGAAATAAATTTTCAAATATATTAAAGGATCTTCTACTAAACAATGGATTTTCAAATTAAAAAATAATTTTTAACAAATTACGTTTTTATTTAAACAGTTATATTTTTTAACAAGAAGATAAATTTTCAACAAACTGCACTAATTTTTAACCAAATAGTTGACTTTTTGAATGAAAATGATAAATTTTTAATCAATAATGAAATATTAAGATTTTCAGAGAAAAAAAAAATTATTTTCTACAAAAAACACGAATGCTCAACCAAATCTTAAAAATCCCCAGGAAACACAAATTTTTAACGTAGAAAATTAATTTCCTACAAGGAAAAAAAATATTAACAAACAAAAGAAATTTTCGACAAAACGGTGCAATTTCCAACTAAACAAATCAATTTTATATGAAAGGCAGTCTGCTTCAATAAAAAAGACGAATTTTTTAGAACCAAATAATAAAAATTTTAGTTAAAAATTAATTTTAGAAAACAAAATTTTATTAAAATGATTAAATTTGTAATCAAAGAAATAAATTTTCAAATATATTAAATTGTCTTCTACAAAAAAGTGAATTTTGAAATCAAAAATAATTTTTAACAAATTGCATTTTTATTTAAATAGTTAAATTTTTAACAAAAAGATTAATTTTCAACAAACTGCACTAATTTGTAACCAAATAGTTGAATTTTGAAGTGAAAATGATAAATTTTCAATCAATAATGGAATATTAAGATTTTCAATGAGAAAATAATTATTTTTAAGTAAAAACACGAATGCTTAATAAAATCTTCAAAAATCTCAAGAAAAAGAGAAATTTTTAACCTAGAAGATTAATTTCCTATAAAGAAAAAAATTTTTAACAAAAAAAAGAAATTTTCTACAAAACGGTGTAATTTCCAACTAAAAAAATTAATTTTATATAATAAGCAGTCTGTTTTAATTAAAAAGTCGAATTTTTTAAAACAAAATAATAAAAATTTTAGTTTAAAATTAATTTAAATAAACGATTTTTCAGTAAAATGATTAAATTTGCAATCAAAGAAATAAATTTTCAAATATATTAAAGGATCTTCTACCAAAAAAAAATAGATTTTCAAATCAAAAATAATTTTTAACACATTACATTTTTAATTAAACAGTCACATTTTTTAACAAAAAATGAGAAAAGAATTATTTTTCAGGAAAAACACGAATGCTTAACAAAAATCTTCAAATTCTCAAGAAACACAAATTTTTAACCTGGAAAATTAATTTCCTACAAAGAAAAAAATTTTTAACAAAAAGATAAATTTTCTGCAAAACGGTGTAATTTTCAACTTCAAATTCAGTTTTCAAGTGGCCTCTCATAGAAATTCCTTGACTTTTGCAATCTTTTTTTCAAAATCCCTGAATTTTTCCTCATTTTCTTTGAGAAAAAAAATTCCCGGATTTTCAGGTTTTCCCTGACCTACGGTCACCCTCTTTAACAAACACCTATAAAAAGACCTAAGTAAAAGGGGCTCGTAAGGCGAAAGAAAGTCGTGTTGAAAGCTTTCGAGCTTTATGAATAAAAGAAATCTGAATGATTCATGACTCCACTTCCCTTGTGACTTTTAAACTGGTTTTTGGCAAGAGAATATTCGAGTAAACTCCTATAAAGGGGAATAAATTCGATCCCAGAATGTTCAATTTTTATGACCTGAATATACAGCAGAAACATCCGACACCTATCAATCACGGCAATAAAATCCGATCCGTTAAACTCGTGTTCCAAGAATATGAAATTTTTTTATAAGACACGATAAGTCCGAAAGTGTCCCTTTTTTTATCAAATAGTGTGTTAAAGAGTTGCACAATGGAAAAATAATTTAACAATAAAAACTTTGTATCATAATCTTAAATGTGAGAGGTACTGAGATATCGAGCCACTTGTATTTTGGTTACAAAATCTCGGCCAAGTATTCTGAGGTTTCTAATTTGACTTCCTAAAATTTTCTTTATATCTCGTCAAAATAATTAATACCTTCTTATAAAAAAAAAAATGAATACTTCAAAATAGAATTAAAATTTTATCTTTTTTTGAATTTAATTTCTTAAATTTTAATGTCTAAGAATAAAGCATTTCGCAAAGCATTTCAAATTCTGTCCCGATTCAACAATTAGTCTTTACATTTGAACAATATTTGAAATTAAAAGCACTTGAAATATAGAATTTCAAATGGAATCAATGCCATATTTAAGAATCTCAGCGGGAAAATCAGCTACTTGCGCAGTGCTACGGAATACGTTCACTGCGCATCTTCAGTTTTCAGTGCATGTTGGCCAAATACTATAAGTACGTATTCTCAAGTATTCGATTAATATTTTCTAAATTCTTTTTCGCAAATTATACAAAAGGCTTTTACCATGAAATAAAATATAATAGACATTTTAACATTTGACAGCGTCTTAAACCCTAGAGAAATGCTTATACTTTATCAGAAAGAATCGCTTGGGTTGTAAAATACGTTTTCAGAAAAAATAACCGCTATAAAGTTAGATGACGAACGCAGCTCGGCTCTCACACGCGCTCGCTTCTCACTGGACTTAGCGCAATTCTCTTTACGTGAGATCCGAGCTGCTTTCGTCAGATAACTTCACAATGGCTCTAATCCATTCTCTGTTAACTACTCCTAGGTAAATATTAATAATTATTAAGTAACATCCGACACCTATAAATCACGGCAATAAAATCCGATCCGTTAAACTCGTGTTCCAAGAATATGAAATTTTTTTTATGAGACACGATAAATCCGAAAGTGTCCCTTTTTTATCAAATAGTGTGTTAAAGAGTTGCACACTGGAAAAATAATTTAACAATAAAAACTTTGTATCATAATCTTCAATGTGAGAGGTACTGAGATATCGAGCTACTTGTATTTTGGTTACAAAATCTCGGCTAAGTATTCTAAGGTAGTGTCGAACCGAGTCGTACAGTGAGCCTGAACTTTAAAAGAAAATTTTTTATTTATAAATAATTTATAATTTAATTTTACTTATATTAAAAAACATTCCGATACTTTTTTATTTCTTTAAATGTTTTAAAAGTTCACGAACTGTCCGAAAGTAATAAACAATAAAGAAAACTCAATTTCAAACAATCTTTAATAACCGTGATGGAAAACGACGTTTAAAGTGCTCGATACTTTATTTTTCTTCTGAATATAAAATACTTCGAAATCAGAAAAAAAAGAATTCTGTAAAGAAAATTTAAGTGCAAAAACTTTCTGGTTAAAAATGATTTTTTAGTTTAGAATCCCTAATTTTCCATTTTTTAACTATTCTTCTATAAAGTGAAACACATTTCTAATAAACTTTGTTTATATTTCAAGCTATCGAAATGGAATTCTTATAATTGTGAATACTCTTTTGTTAAAGCTCTTTCGGCTTTAACGAACCCATTCTCATCACGTGTCTCATGAGAAAAAAAATTTAAAAGCAAATTTCATTTTTCAAAATTAAAAAACAAAACTACTGAATTTATAACCATTTTTTAAAATTATTTTTTGATAAACAGCTTTGCTCTATTTATATTTTTCATCTCTTGTGCAGTTTTTTAAAAAATTTCAATTTTTTCAACTGTTATTTTACGATTAAACCAAAACTACACGACTATTTAAAAATTGAGATTTGTCAAATTTGTAGATATCTCTTGGCTGAACAGATTTTGCCTATTAATTTTTTTCGTATCTTGTGTTGGTTTTCCAAAAATATAATTTTTTAATTTTTAGTGTTATTTTTTATTATGAAAAAAATAAGCGCCGTACAAAAAAATAATTAACAAAAAATTAGGAGATATTTTATTGTAAACAATTTTGGTTGAATCAGTTTTATCGTATCATGCAAAATTTTACCGTAAAGTGAATTCTATTTTTAAAAATATTTTACAGATTTAAAACAAAAAATATTCGTCTTATTAAAAGAATGGTTCAATCAGAAAATCTTCTTCTTCTTGATATAAACAATTTGACTTCCTAAAATTTTCTTTATATCTCGTAAAAATAATTATTACCTTTTCATCAGGATGAGAATGCGAATTTACAAATTAATTTTTTTTTAATTGTTAAATAATTTCACTTAATATCACTTATTTTAAATAAAAAAGGATAAAAGTTAAAAATATGGTTTTAATATTTTAGCTTTGAACTTCTTGGAATTAAAAAAGATCAAGAATCCCACTATCAAGTTCAAAATTTTGACCTTAAAATAGAATTAAAATTTTATCTTATTTTGAATTTAATTTCTTAAATTTCAATGTCTAAGAATAAAGCATTTCCCAAAGCATTTCAAATTTTGTCCCGATTCAACAATTAGTCTTTACGTTTGAAAAATATTTAAAATTAAAAGCGCTTGAAATATAGAATTCCAAATGGAATCAATGCCATATTTAAGAATCTCAGCGGCAAAACCAGCTACATGCGCAGTGCTACGGAATACGTTCACTGCGCACCTTCAGTTTTTAGTGAGCGTTGACAAAATTGTGAGATGTACTGAGATATCGAACCACTTGTATTTTGGTTACAAAATGTCGGCTAAGTATTCTAAGGCAGCGTCGAACCAAGTTGTACAGTGAGCCTGAACTTTAAAAGAAAATTTTATATTCAGAAATAATTTATAATATAATTTTACTTATATTAAAAAACATTTTGGTACTTTTTTCTCTCTTCAAATGTTTTAAAAATTCAATAACTTTCCAAAAGTAATACACAATAAAGAAAACTTTATTTTTCTTCTGAATATAAAATACTTTGAAATCATAAAAAAAGAATTCTGTAAAGAAAATTTGAGTGCAAAAAAACTCTGGTTGAAAATGATTAAGTCTCACGGTACTTGGATGAAAAATATTTGTTTGCTTCCACCTTGCTTTCATAATTTTTTAGTTTAGAATTCTTAAGTTTCCAAATTTTAACTATTCTCCTATAAAATTAAATACATTCTTAATCAACTTTGTTTGAATATCAAACCATCGAAATTAAAATCTAGTGGTTGTGAATACTCTTTTGTTAAAGCTCTTTCGGCTTTAAAGAACCCATTCTCATCACGTTTTTCATAAGAAAAAAAGTCAAAAGCAAATTTATGATCTAATTTAAAAACAATGCTGTCCATAAACATGCTCTTGTACTTATTGTCTTTTTTTCAAAAAAATTAATTTGCTTATTTGTAATTTTATTTTTCAAAATTAAAAACCAAAACTACTAAATAATTTATAAAGATTTTTTAAAATCATTTTTTGGTAAGCAGGTTTGGTCTATTTTTTTTTGTTCTTGTGCAGTTTTTTTTAAAATGTTAATTTTTTTAACTGTTATTTTACGATTAAACCAAAAACTACAAGACCAATTAAAAAATGAGATATATCTAATTTTTTCTATTAATTTTTTTCATTTTCCAAAAATATACTTTTTTAAAATTTTAATGTTCCTTTTTACTATGAAAACAGAAAATACGTGTCGTATAAAAAAATTATTTACAAAAAATTAGGAGATATTTTGTTGTAAACAATTTTGGTTGAATCAGTTTTTTATGCACAATTTGACCGTAAATTAGATTTTTTTTAAATATTCTTCAGAATTTTAATATTTTAGTTTTGAAATTCTTGGAATTAAAAATGATCTAGAATCTCACTCTCAAGTTCAAATTTTTGACGTTAAAGTAGAATTTAAATTTGGACTTATTTTGAGTTTAATTTCTTGAATTTTAATCTCTAAGAGCAAAGCATTTCGTAAAGTATTTCAAAGTCTGCCCCGATTCAACAATTAGTTTTTACATTCAAACAATATTTAAAATTAAAAGCGCTTGAAGTATAGAATTTCAAATGGAATCAATGCCATATTTAAGAATCTCAGCGGGAAAACCAGCTACTGCGCAGTGCTACGGAATACGTTCACTGCGCATCTTCCGTTTTTAGTGAGCGTTGGCAAAATTTGATTAGCAGATATTCTCAAGTAATCGATTAATATTTTCTAAATTATTTTCACAAATTATACAAAAGGGTTTTACCATAAAATAAAATCTAATAGACATTTCAACAT
This sequence comes from Druon quercuslanigerum, assembly GCA_010014905.2. Taxonomy (NCBI): domain Eukaryota; kingdom Metazoa; phylum Arthropoda; class Insecta; order Hymenoptera; family Cynipidae; genus Druon; species Druon quercuslanigerum. The sequence continues at coordinate 9,926 of JAAAKG020151988.1, forward strand.
TTGAAAGCGTCTTAAACTGTAGAGAAATGCTTATTATTAATCAGAAAGGATCACTTGAATTGTAAAATTCGTTTTTAAAAAATTAAGCACTGTAAAGTTAGATGATGAACGCAGCTCGGATCTCACGCAATTCTCTTTATGTGTGATCCGAGCTGTTTTCATCAGCTAAATTCACAATGGCTTAAATCCGTTTTCTGTTAACTATTCCTAAGTGAATATTAATAACTATTAAGTAAGTAGGCTCTTTTTTTAGTATCGTCGAAAGTAAAAGTTTTTTAATTAATATTAAATTTTTTTCCAGGGCCCGCCTTATTTGCATCAATATGCTCTTCAGGATATCGCACTTTCTCGTGCTCGTAATGCTACGGTTGTCACGGGCGCTGACTGGTGATTATGTGTGCCAAAGAGTGGAAAAGTGAGTCGATAAATTTTTATTAAGAACTCTATCTTGACGAGTACCCATTACCGCTTTTAATGGCGAAATTAGGACTCCATCCTTGGCTTGTAATTAATTTTTTATTTATTTAATTTTTTATTTTTTAATTAATTTTGAAATTTTTTACTCCCCCCTTTTGTAAGGATTCACAAGATTTGCGTGACCAGCTTTTTATCTTTATTTAATTTTAAAGGATTTTAAGAAATTTTGAAATATTTCAAAATTTTTAAAGAGATTTCAAAAAAAAAGTTAAAAATTATTTTTGAGGATTTTAAATAATTTAAACGTTAAATACTTCTAGAAGATTCTATTTCTGTAGTGGTTCGTGTCCGTGCTAAGTTTCTTGAACATTCTGAATGACGTCATCACGAATTCTTATTTTAAGGACATTGATAAATTTAATAAATTGATAAAAGCGACATTGATTGAGCTGTTTTAAATTCTTTGACTGATTCTTTAATTTAGAGCATTGAAAATGGATTTATATTTTTACACGAATTTATGTTTTTGGAACTGTATCTGAATCTTTGAACTCTAAAATTTATAAAAGTTTAAAATTTGTAATTTGAAATTGTTTGGTTAAAAATTGTAAGTAGCTTCCATTTTATAACCGTAGATTATAATTTTGATACATTTATAATTTATTAAACATTTGAATACAAATTTCTTGAATGAAACAACATTTAAACTTCAATTTAAAAGTTTTTAAATTTAAGAGTTTCACTTTGAGTGCTTTCATTTACAGTTCAGTTTTTATTGCTTAGGATAGAACAATTTTTAGATTTAGTGTTCGATTTTTGACATATCATTGACCTTGAAAAATGTTGGAGAATCAATTATAATATTGGTTTTAATTAAAGATTCCTACGTTAAATACTTCTAGAAGATTCTATTTCTGTAGTGGTTCGTGTCCGTGCTAAGTTTCTAGAACATTCTTAATGAAGTCATCACGAATTCTTACCTTAACGAGATTGATACAAGAAGAGTACTGGACTTCCTATAGTTTACTGACATCGAGCACACTCCAGATCTAAAAATATTATTTTATTAATTTAATTATAGAATGTTCTTGATGACGTTAAAGTAGAGTAGATCCAGCAGCCTACTTTTATTAATGTCGGTAAGGTAGTAAATTGTGATGACGTCATTAAGAATGTTCTAGAAACTTAGCACGGACACGAACCACTACAGGAATAGAATCTTCTCGATGTCGATAAGGTAGGAATGTATCATTAAAACAGGCCTTACTAATTTAACCGGGAAAAGTCCTTCAATTCTTTTTTACTTAAATAAACCTGGAAATGTCCTTTATTTGTTTTTTACCTGGAAAATCTGAAAAATTGCTTTAATTATTTTTTACTTCGAAAAACTGTTTGGGTGGTTTTCATTTAATTTCTAATTTTTTGTTGAGTTGAAAGAAGAACAAAAGACCTTCTAAACAATAGATTGTTTCTTCTATCACGGTAAAAATCATTAAGCTTTTTTTAACTTTTCAACAATTTTATTAACATTTAATTTGAATAAAAGTTTAACTACTTTGTTCAAAACTCTTTCTCTCACGTTGAAAAATTAATTTTTCAAAGTAATAAATATAGCTTTTCCGTTTTTACTAAAAAATATCTTTTTAAAATCAACAATTAAACTACTTCGATAAAAGTAAAACCACTTTGTTAGAAAAATTCATCTATTTGGTTAAAAATTAAAGTATTTTGTTGGAAATTTTTTTTTTATTGAAAAAATAATTTTCTCAACTGAAAATTGAACTATTTCACTTAAATGTTTGTAAATATTTTTGAAACTTGAAAGACTTAATTAACTTTTCCTTTAGCAAAAATTATTTCAACAATATTAAATTTTTTTTTTATTTTTCTTTTAATTTTTTTTCTTTTCATATTTTTTAACCAATTTTTTTGAAGATTATAAGAACATTAATAATTTTCATATTTTTGGTTGAAAATTTAATTATTTTTTACTGATGTAACTAGTTGATAGAAAATTTAACTGTTTTAAAAAAATTCATTAAATAAAATTAATTTTCTTAACTAAAAATTTAACTATTCCAGATAAAGATTTATAATTTTAAATGAAAATTAAACGGCTTGAATAAAAGTATAACTAATTTGTTAAAAGTTGATTTATTTTTTGTTAAAGTTTCATTTCTTTGCTGGAAAATTTACCTATTTTGTTAGAAATACTTTTTTTGTTAGTTTCCAATTAAGTTTTTTAACTAAAAGTGTAATTTTTTTTATTTTTGGTATAAAATTTCCTCTTTTTGATTAAAAATGAGATTCTTTTATTAAAATATAACTTTTTACAGAAAATTTGTTTCTTGGCTGAAAATTTTAACAATTTAGACCAAACTTTTTCTTTAACTGAAAAATCTTTATTTGTGAAAAATTCATCCTTCTGGTTTGAAAATTCATCATTTTAATTGGACATTTATTTAAAATTTTATTTTTTGTTGTTGTTTAATTGAATTTCTTATCTGAAAATTGACCTTTTTATTAAAAATTTGTATAATTTATGTAGCTAAATCTTCAACTATTTATTTAAAAATTTGTTTGAAATTCAATTATTTTGTTGACAATGCAACTTCTTGATTACTAATTTAACTATATAGTTTGTTGAAGATTAGTTTTTTTATTGTTAAATTCAATTTGCTTAAAATAAAACTCAACTGTAAAGTTAAATGCCATATTTAAGAATCTCAGCGGAAAAACCAGCTACTGCGCAGTGCTAAGGAATACGTTCACTGCGCAGTTTTAGTTTTTAGTGAGTGTTGGAAAAATTCTATGAGCACATATTCTCAATTATTCGATTGATATTTTCCAAATTCTTTTTCACAAATTATACAAAATGCTTTTACCATAAAATAAAATCTAATAGACATTTTAACATTATATTTTATGGAAGTTCTTTAAGTTGGCAGAATAATAAAAATGTATTTGAAATAATTTGAAAAAGTGTACAACAGCAGGAAGATGTTTGAAAATTTTGAAATAAAATTTCGAAGCATTTTAAGGATTTTTAAACTATTTAAAATAAAAATAAAATAATAATAATTATTTTTAAATTTTCCTTAAAATTTTTTATACGTTAAAAACGTATATTTTTGGTTTAAGATTTATTTCTTTAGAGGAAAATTAGACCTATTTTTCAGAAAATTCTTTTTTTTTAAATTAAGTGTTTTTAACTGAACATGTAATGAAATTATTTTCTGTCTTGACTGAAAAATTATTAATTGTAGAAAATTAATCTTTTTGATTAGCAGATTTGAATTTTGGGTACAAAGTTGAACTCATTTTTTTAAAATTCATTTTTTCTCTTGAAGATTCATCATTTTAATTGGAAATTTATCCCCTTGGTTGAAAATTAAATTATTTGTTTAAAACTTCAATGTTTTGTCAGTTTTGTGTTAAATAATCAACTCTCTTCTTAATTGAAAGTCAATACTTCTTTTTTCAAAATCCAACTATTTGGTTTGAAATTAATTTTTGTGGTAAAAACTCCAATTTTTTGTTAAAAATTGAGCTTTTTGGTGAAAAATTTATTTATTTTCTTGAACATTCGTATTTTTTGGTTTTAAATTATAATTTGTTGTTGTTCAAATATCAACTATTGCATTTTTCATTAAAAATCTTTAAATATTTGGTCGGAAATTGATATAATTTGATAAAACTCCACCTTGTTGCTAGAAAATTTGAACGTTTGGTAAACAATTAATCTGCTTTTGATTTAAAATAAATGATCTAATTTATTAAAAAATAATTTTTTTAAATTGATTTTTCTAAATTATTATTTTATAATTTGATTAAAAAAATCAATTGATTAGCTAAAAATTAACTTTGTTGTTAAAAATTAAGATTTTTTGGTTAAAAACTTGGCTTAATGATTAGAAAATTAAAAAATTTAATAGAAAATGTAAATATTAGGTAAAAAATTAACAGTTTTATTGAAAATTTGTTTGTTTATGTTGTTGTTGAAAAGTAAATTTTTATTATAAAAATGCAATTATTCGAATTTTTTTCAACTGATCTATTTTATTTAAAAAATTAAACTATTTTGTTGAATACACGTGCAATTTGTTAAAAGTTCGTATTTTTTGGTACGGAATTATTTATATTGTTTGAAAATTCAACTGCTCGTTTAAAAATTTATTTATTTAATTAAAATTCGTCTTTATGGTTAAAAATGTAAGTATTTAGTTCATAATTCAATTATTTTTTTAAATATTAATATCTTTTATAAATTTAAGAAGAAGAAATTTAATCGTCAAAAATTACGTTATATAGGGGAGGGCGTGATTAAAGTTCTTAAAAAAATGGGGGGGGGGAAGTGGTTTAAAATTTTAGAGAAAAAGTTTACGCAATTTTTGCACGACCCCTTACGTAATCTCAATAATAAATTTACTTTCCTGACAAAACAAGTTTGTATTTTGTAATTCCACGCACCAATGAAAAGTACACGACAGAATTTATAATAAGGCAATTATTTTTTATGGTAAATTAATTTACAGTTATACGGAGACGTCACAGGAAATTTTCATGCAACCTGTAGAGGTCCACACATTCACCTGGTGTTTTCAAATACCACCAAGGTGTCCAAAAACCAGAAAAGAAATGCACCCACGATACAGGACAAAAGTAAGTTAAATTATTAATTACTAAATTAATAATTTTTTTGCATATTTAATTATAATAATAAAAAAATTCAACAGAGAAGACGAGTGGATTTTTTTTATCTTATTTTTTTATAAGAAAATTTTTATCTTATTCAAAATGCAATTTTTATCTGATTTTAAATATTATTTATAACTGGAAAAATACTGAAGTAATTTAAAAGCCGACAAAATATTTGAAACAACTTAAAATGCAAGAAAAATTGCTATTTTGCAAATAATTCAAATTTTTGGATATAGAAAAACAGTTCTAAACATAAAAAAGTACATCAGGAAATTCTTGTTGGCCTTTTAAAAAGAAAAAATTTTCCCATAGGTATCAAGCTTTTGCGGTTATCATTAATAAATAATTATTATCCTGATTTTTTACCTCAAAGGTTCCATGAGGAAAAAGCTCAGCTTTCTTTCAAGCCTAAAAAATCTTCCATATTCGAAAAAAATGAAATTTATTTTGGAACTTTATATTTTAAATTCCATCTGTAATGAAAAAAGAAAAATTTTGTTAGTTTGATATTAAAATAGGTTTCAATCATCCAAACCGAAGTTTTCACAAATGTTCAAATTTAAACAAATTTTTAGTTAAATATTCATTTTTATTTTTTTTTGTCAGAAATTTATTTCCGCGAAAAATACTTTAAAAAAAAAAGACGCGTAAAAAGTCCTATTGTTAATGTCTGTCTCTCTGATCTTTACTTGTCATTTCTTATCACTTTCCACGCTCCTCTCACTTACAATTACCTTCTTTACCTCACTACCCTTATTTCTTATCCTCTCATTACTCCTCATTGCTCCTAACATTGCCACACTTTTTTCCCCAATTCACCCTTCTGCACCTAGTTTCCCTTTTTTCACTACTATATCTTCTTTGCGACCGTGAATTTTCCCTCACACTTCCTTAACTTCCTTTGTCTTAGGTCCCTACACCGTTTTGCATTTCCGCTACTTCACCTACTTTCTTACTTCACCTCCGCTCATTTTCCTTATTTCTCATGCTCCACTCCCCTTATTACCATAATATCCTCTCTCCTCATTTCCTTCTACTTCCTCTTCTTCCTCTCCTTTCATTTTCACTAATTTTTTCTACTTTCCCTTCATCAGCTCCCATCACTCCCCCTCCACTTATTTCCCATACTTTCTCTCCCCTAATTTCCTCTTATATTGCCATCCTCGTTTCTCTCAACTTCACACCCTTAACCTAGGGTGCAGGTTAAGTGTGATAGTAAGAGTCAGTGTTTAGGGGAATTAAGCGAATTTACGGTGAGGGACATGAAAAGAAGTGAACTAGGGTATGTGGAGGGGAAGGGATATATTTAGATAGGAGTTAAGGGGTGTGACATAAGGGGCGAGTGTAATGGAATGTAAAAAATAATTACATATGATCGGATGGGATAGGATTGAAAAGAAGAGTGAAAGAAATAAAGTTTGCTACGGGGAGAGGAAGGGATGTATGTTAATAGGAGTTCATATGAGGAGCATGAGGCGCAAGTGTAGTGGAGTGTAGAGGATAGTCAGATATGGTTGGACAGGATAGAATTAAAAAGAGGAGTAAAAGGAGTGAAGTGAGGTGTGGGGAGAGGAAGGGATGTATTTTGATAGGAGTTTAGGGGAGGGACACGAGGGGCGAGTGTAGTGGAGTGTAAAAGATAATCAGATATGATGGTCCATTCTTTTCTTAAGTTTGAAAAATCATTTGAATGCAGGCGTACTATTGCTGCGGAAAGGATTAAAAGAGACATTCGGTTCTCTTCAAAGTAAATGTGTAAAAGGACAGAGGACAGAAAAATAATGTTAACAAATTTGATAGAAGTAAGATAAGCGTATGGAAAGGAGGAGTAAGTATAGTGTGGGGAAGTAAGAATATGGGTTAAGGGTAGTAGGAATTGAGTATGAATGGGCTTATAAGGGATCGCGATGCAAGGAGTGAAAGTGATTAGGGAGAGCAGTGGAGAGAAAATATTCAGATAGTGATTGAGAGGAGGGCTGTGAGAGAAAAGTGTTGTAGAGTGGAGTGTAGAGGATATTATGATACGATCTAATAGGATAGGATATGATTTAAAAGAGGAGGGAGGAGAGAAGAAGGAACTGGGAAGAGAGGATATAGCAACAGGAGGAGAGGTGATATTTGATCGACTTAATCAACATCCTGATAGGCGGAGATGCGAAAATAATAAAAAGGGAGAATTAGTTCTCCTCAAAGGAAATCTTTGAAAAAAAGAAAAATAAGTTAAAAAGTTCGTTGCAAGTGAGATTGAAGAGAGGAGGAAGGAGAGGGGTAAAAAAAGAGGAAAGAAGATAGAGAGTGACAATAGGAGAGGATATTTTTTGAACGGCTAATCAAAGTCATAATTAACCGAGATGCGGAAATGATTAAAAGAGACAATTGGTTCTCCTCAAAGGATATCTGTGATAAAGAGAAAAATGATGGTAAGAAGTTTGTTACAAGTGAGGGAAGTCTAAAGAGGAAAGGGCGAAGTAGGTGATAAGAGGGTGTGGAAGAAACAGTACGTGGTATGGGTAGAAGGAAGAAGGTACGGGAACGGCTTAAGTATAAGGAGGAAGTAGGAGGGGGGTATAAGGAAAGAGATGAAGAGGGACGTGGAAGAGGAAAGTGTTTGAGGAAGGGTGAAAGGGTGGAGGGGGAGGAGAAGTGTGTTGATAGGAGCTGTAGGTAGGGAGTGAACGGCGTGGTGTGTGTTGTAGGAGATGATGAGATATGATCAAATAGGATAAAATAGTTTTGAAGAGAGGAGATTAGAAAGTAATAAAAATCGTTAGTTGTCTTAATCATTTTGAAGAAAAAAAAAAACTTTGAAACTTTTTTTGTGTCATGAAATGAAAAAATTTTGATTTATTGAAACTGAAGATTAAGAGATTAATATAATTAGAATCGGGCAAAGGAAAAAGTGATTTCCGAGATGCGGAAATTATTAAAGGAGACAATCGGTTCTCCTCCAAGGATAATTGCGATAAAGAGAAAAATGATTGTAAAAAGGTTTTTACAAGTGAGCGGGACCTAAGTAGGAGAGGAGATATCATAGGGTGAGGAGGGTTGGGAAGTAAGACTATGGGGTTAGGGTAGTAAAGGGAGTATGAATGGACTTAAGAGTGATATTTTGGCAGGGAAAGTAGAGGAAAAAAAAAGTAGAGAAAAAAATAAGGAAAGTTATAGAATCAGTGGAAGTGGTTAAGAAGAGAAGGGCAGAGGAAGTATGTAGAAAGTGATTGATGGGAAGACCGTGAGAGTGGTTAGGTGTGGAGTGGAGTGTAGAGGATACTCATATATGATCGGATTGGATAGGATATGATTGAAGAAAGGAGGCAGGAAAGGGGTGAGAGAAAAGGGTAAAGAAGAGAGAGAGAGAGAGTGACAGTAGGAGAGGATATTTTTGAACGGCTACTCAAAGTCCTAATTATCCGAGATGCGAAAATGATTAAAAGAGACAATCAGTTCTCCACAAAGGATATCTGTGATAAAGAGGAAAATTATGGTAAGAAGTTTGTTACAAGTAAGGGAAGTCTAAAGAGGAAAGGGTGAAGTAGGTAATGGGAGAGTGTGGAAGAAACAGTACGTGGTAGGGGTAGAAGGGAGAAGGTATGGGAACGACTTAAGTATAAGGAGGAAGTAGGAGGGGGGTTTATGGGAAGAGGTGAAGAGGGACGTGGAAGAGGGAAGTGGTTGAGGAAGGGTGAAAGGGTGGACGGGGAGGAGAAGTGTGTTGATAAGATCTAAGAGGATGGAGTGAACTGCGTGGTGTGTATTGTAGGAGATGATGAGATATGATCGAATAGGATAAAATAGTTTTAAAGAGAGGAGATTAAAGAGTAACAAAAATGTTAGTTGTCTTCATTTTGAAGGGGAAAAAACAGAAATTCAGCCTTCCAAAGAAATATTTTGAAACATTTCTCATGTCAAGAAACGAGAAAATTTTGATTTATTGAAACGGAAGATTAAGAGATTAATATAATTAGAATCGGGCAAAGGAAAAAGTGATTTCCGAGATGCGGAAATGATTAAAGGAGACAATCGGTTCTCCTCAAAGGAAATATGTGAAAAAGAGTGATAAATGAGAGTAACAAGTTTGTTGTAATAGATGTCTATAAGAAACGTAATTCACTCGATCTCATGTTCGGTGTGTCTCACAATTTCGTCCTTTTTCCGTCGATTCAGCTCGTTACGTTCCCTCGTGTGATATAGCTGCCCGAGTCTACTAATTGCAGGGAAAGCGACCACTCATGGCTGAGCGTCTAATTAAATAAATAAAAGATAGGAAAAATCGCATTATGCAATTTCGTCCAATTCACTGATAAAGCACTACCTTTTTTACAGATATAATTTAACTTTTTTTATGAGAAATAAGTTGCGTAATAGATAAGTTAAGACTTTTTTTTGATATGGTGGCCTTTTGTAACAAGAGCTGTCACAGAGTTAGTTTTAAAAACTTTTTTTCTTCAATTACTTTTAGGCTACTTTTTAGGTATTTCTATTTCTATTACTGAAATAATTTTTCTTATTATTTTACCTATTTCTTATATTTTTTAGTTTTTTAATATTTTAGGGAATTTTAAGACATTGATGGGAATTTTAAAATGTTTTTAAAAATAATTTGTTGTTTTTAAACATTTCCAAGAATTTTTAAGAGCTTTGTAAAGATGCAAGTGATTTTAAAAACCTTTCAAATAGCTTAAAATATTTTGTTTGAAAGCTGTTTCCTTTGAAAGCTTTTGTTATTACAAAAGCTTTTAAAGGATTTTAAATATTTAAAGGATTTTAAAAGATCCCAGAGAATTTTAAATATATTTTAATCATTTAAAGGGATTCCAAAGGATTTTAAGGTATTTATGGTATTTTTAAACATTCCAAGGAATTTTTAAAAGCTTAAAAAAGTTTCTAGCGATTGCAAAAGCTTTCAAAGAATTTGGAATATTTTAAAGGATTTTTAAATATTCCAAGGTATTTTTGACAGATTTCAATAATTTAAAGCTATTTCAAATAATTTTTATGGTCTTGTTGAACATCCTAGGGAATTTTCCAGGTCTTTAAAATTGTAAGTAAGATTCCAAAAGCTTTCAAAGGATTTGTAATACTTTAGGCTATTTTAAAGTTTTTCTAGAATTTGAAATATTTTAAGGGATTTTCGAAGATTCCAGAGAGCTTTTAATAGATTTTAATCATTGAAAGAGATTCCTAAGTATTTTTTGGAATTTTTATACATTCCAAGGAATGTTCAAAAGCTTAAAAAAGTTTCTAACGATTGCAAAAGCTTTCAAAGCATTTGGAATATTTTAAAGGATTTTTAAATATTCCAAGGTATTTTTGACAGATTTCAATAATTTAAAGCTATTTCAAA
>JAAAKG020151988.1:20487-31226 GCA_010014905.2 Druon quercuslanigerum
TGGTCTTGTTGAACATCCTAGGGAATTTTCCAGGTCTTTAAAATTGTAAGTAAGATTCCAAAAGCTTTCAAAGGATTAGTAATACTTTAGGATATTTTAAAGTTTTTCTAGAATCTTAAATATTTTAAGGGATTTTCGAAGATTCCAGAGAGCTTTTAATAGATTTTAATCATTGGAAGGGATTCCAAAGGATTTTTTGGAATTTTTATACATTACAAGGAATGTTCAAAAACTTAAACAAGTTTTTAGGAATTTCTTAAGCTTTTAAAGAATTTGGAATATTTTAAGGAATCTTTAAAGATCCTAGGTAATTTTTATCAGATTTCGATAATTACAAAAAAAAACATTTCAAAATATTTGCAATGCTTTTCACAAGTTTCAAGGGATTTAAAAATCTTTTAAAGGTTAGAAATATTTTAAAGGATTTTAAAGGATTCTAAAGTATTTTTAATAACTTTTTTACATTTTCAAGAGATTCCAAAGAATCCCCAGGATTTTATGTTATTTTTTATAAGGAATTTTCAATGCCTTTTAAAAGTTTCAAGGCATAACAAAAGCTTTTAAAGGATTTTAAATGTTACGGGATTTTAAAAGGTTCCAGATAATTTTTAATAGGTTTAAATCATTTGAAGGGTCTCCAAAGGATTTTAGGGATTTTGTGGCATTTTAAAACGTTTTAAGGAATTTCCAAAAGCTTAAAAAAGTGCCAAAGGATTTTAAAAGCTTTTAAAGGTTTTGCAATATTTTAAGGGATTTTAAAGAATTCCAAAGCATTTTTGATAGCTTTTTATAATGTCAAGAGATTCCAAAGAATCCCCAGGATTTTATGGTATTTCCAAACATTCTAAGAAATTTTTAAAATCTAACATATTTTCAGGGATTTCAAAAACTTTCACAGAATTTTGAATATGTTAAGGAGTTTGCAAATATTCCAAGGATTTTTTAAATAGATTTAAACAATTTGAAGGGATTTAGAAGGTTTTTATGGAATTTTAAATATTCCAAATTATTTTCAATGTCTTTAAAAAGCTCAAAGAATTTTAAAAGCTTTCAAGGGCTTGAAATATTTTAAGGAATTTTCAAACATTTCAGGGAATCTTTAAAATATTTCAGCAATTTTCAAGGAATTCATTTAAGGTAACTTGAAATTATTTTAATAGCTGTCAACTTAATAAAAATATGTTAAAGAATTTTAAAAGTTTCCACAGTGTGTTTCAAAGATTTTAAAACTTAAAGAGAATACAAATGCTTGTATGGTCTTTCTAAGGACTCCAAGGAATTTTGAAGAGCTATAAAAAGCTTAGGGCATTTCAAAAAATTCAAAACTATTTTTGCATATATTTTAATAATTTAAAGGAATCTATAAGGATTTTATTATATTTTTGAACATTTAAAGTAATTTTGAAAAGCTTAAAAAGATTTCCAGGGGTTTCAAAAGCTTTCAGATGAATTTATAATATTTTTAGGAAGTTTAAAATACTCCCAGTAATTTTTAATACATTTTAACAATTTGAAGAGATTCCAACGAATATTAAGTAAGGCAAACGTCCTAGTAATCGTTTTATGGCGTTTTAAAATATTCCAAAGTATTGTCAATGTCTTTAAAAAGTCTTTAGAAATTTTAAAAGCTTTCAAACGATTTGAAATATTTTGAGGGACTTCAAAATATTCCAGGGAATTTTAAATATATGTCCATAATTTAAAGGGATTTCAAAGGATTTTATGGTGTTTTAAAATATCCTAACGTGTTTTAAATATCTTTAAAAAATTTTAAGAAATTTCCAAATGTTTCAAAAGATTTGAAATCTGTGAAATGATTTAACAGGATTATAAAGTATTTTTATAGATTTCAGTAATTTCATGAGATTCCAAAGAATTTTCTGGACTTTTTTAACATCCCTAGAAATTTTGCAAAGGATAAAAAAATATCCAGGGATTAAAAATCTTTCAAAGAATTTTAAACATTTTAGGGGATTTTAAAAGATTCCAGGTAATTTTTAATATATTTCAATCCTTTTAAGGGATTCCAAAGGATTTTATGGCGATTTAAAATATTCCAAAGTATTTTTAATATCTTTAAAAAGTTTTAAGAAATTTCAAAAGCTTTCAGAAGACTTGAAATATTTTGAGGGATTTTCAAAGATTTCATGGATTTTTAAATATATTTCAGTAATTTGAAGGATATAATGGTGTTTTAAAATATTCCAAACTATTATATCGAAAGGGATCTAACAGGATTCTAAAGTATTTTCATAGATTTCAGTAATTTTAGGTGCGTTCAAAAGATTTTCTAGAATTTTCAAACGTTCCACGAAATTTCCGAAGAATTTTAGGTATTTCATGGTATTTTTAAACATTTCAAGGAATTTCCAATATCTCTAAAAAGTTCCAAGGGATTTCAAAAGCTTTCAAAGGATTTGAAATATTTTGAGGGATTTTCAAATTTTCCAGGGAATTTTTAATATATTTCAATAATTTAAAGGGACTCCAAAGAATTTTATGATGTTTTAAAATATTCCAAACTATTTTCAATATCTTCAAAAAGTTTTAAGAAATTTCAAAAGCTTTCAAAGGATTTCAAATGTCTGAAGGAATTTAACAGGATTCTAAAGTATTTTATAGATTTCAGTAATTTTATGAAATTCCAAAGGATTTTCTGGAATTTTTAACATTCCAAGGAATTTTGCAAAGGTTGAACAAATTTCCAGGGATTTCAAAAGCTTTCAAAGAATTTGAAATACGTTTAGGGGCTTTCAAAGATTCCAGGGAATTTTTAATATATTTCAATCTTTTCAGGGGATTCCAAGGGATTTTATGGTGTTTTAAAATATGCCAAACTATTTTCAATATCTTCAAAAAGTTTCAAGTAATTTTAAAAAGCTTTCAAAGAATTTGAAATTTCTCAAGGAATTTAACAGGATTCTAAAGGATGTTATAGATTTCAGTAATTTTATTAAATTCCAAAGGATTTTCTGGAATTTTTTAACATTCTAAGGAATTTTGCAAAGTTTCATAAAATATCTAGGGATTTCAAAAGCTTTCATACAATTTTTAACATTTTAGGGGATTTTAAAAGTTTTCGGGCAGGTTTTAATGGATTTCAATAATATGAAGTGATTCCGAAGAATTTTATGTGTTTAATGGTACTTTCAAACATTGGAAGAAATTTCCAACGTCTTCAAAAAGTTCCAAAGGATTTCAAAAGCTTTCAAAGAATTAAAAATATTTCTAGGGATTTTTAAAGATTCCAGGAAATTTTTAATATATTTAAATCGTTTGAAGCAATTCTTAAAGGATTTTATAGTGTTTAAAAATATTTCAAAGTAATTTCATTGTCTTTACAAAGTTTTAAAAAACTTTAAAAGCTTTCAAAGTATTTGAAATATCTTAAGAGATTTAACAGGATTCTAAATTATTTCTTTAGATTTCATTAAGGTGATGAGATTCCAAAGGATTTTCTGGAATTTTTAAACATTCCAAGGAATTTTGCAAAATTTAAAAAAATATCCAGGGATTTCAAAAGGTTTCAAAGAATTTTAAACATTTTAGGTGACTTTCAATGATTCCAGGGAGTTTTTAATATATTTCAATAATTTGAAGGGATCCCAAAGGATTTTATGATACTTTAAAATATTCCAAAGTATTTTGAATGTCTTTAAAAAGTTTTAAGAAATTTCGTAAGCTTTCGAAGAATTTCAGGTATCTTAAGGGATTTAACAGAATTCTAAAGTATTTTTTATAGATTCCAGTAATTTTATGAGATTCCAAAGGGTTTTCTGGAATTTTTAAACATTCTAAGGAATTTTGCAAAGTTTAAAAAAATATCTAGGGATTTCAAAAGCTTTCAAAAAATTTTTAACATTTTAGGTGATTTTCAATGATTCCAGGGAGTTTTTAATATATTTCAATAATTTGAAGGGCTCCCAAAGGATTTTATGATACTTTAAAATATTCCAAAGTATTTTGAATGTCTTTAAAAAGTTTTAAGAAATTTCGAAAGCTTTCGAAGAATTTCAGGTATCTTAAGGGATTTAACAGAATTCTAAAGTATTTTCATAGATTTCAGTAATTTTATGAGATTCCAAAGGGTTTTCTGGAATTTTTAAACATTCCAAGGAATTTTGCAAAGGTTTAAAAAATATCCAGGGATTTTAAAAGCTTTCAAAGAATTTAAAATATTTTATGGGATTTTCAAACATTCCGGGGAATTTTTAATATATTTCAATAATTTAAAGGGACTCCAAAGAATTTTATAATGTTTTAAAATATTCCAAACTATTTTCAATATCTTCAAAAAGTTTGAAGAAATTTCAAAAGCTTTCAAAGGATTTGAAGTGTCTCAAGAAATTTAACAGGATTCTAAAGTATTTTATATATTTTAGTAATTTTATGAGATTCCAAAGGGTTTTCTGGAATTTTTAAACATTCCAAGGAATTTTGCAAAGTTTTAAAAAATATCCAGGGATTTTAAAAGCTTTCAAAGAATTAAAAATATTTTAATGGATTTTCAAACATTCCGGGTAATTTTTATTAGATTTAAATAATTTGAAGAGATTCCGAAGAATTTTAGGTATTAAATGGTATTTTTTAACAAGTTAAGCAATTTTCAATGTCCTTAAAAAGTTTCAAGGGATTTCAAAAGCTGTCAAAGAATTTGAAATATTTTGAGGAATTTTATAAAAGATTCCAGGTAATTTTTAATATATTTCAATCCTTTCAAGGGATTCCAAAGGATTTTATGGTGTTTTAAAATATTCCAAAGTTCTTCAATGTTTTTTAAACGCTTTAAAAAATTTTAAAAGCTTTTAAAGGATTTTTTAATATCTTAAGGGATTTAATAGGATTCTAAAGTATTTTTATGGTTTTCAGTAATTTCAAGAGTTTCCACAAAATTTTATGGAATTTTTAAACATGCCAAGGAATTTTGCAAAGTTTAAAAAAGTTTCTAGGAATTTCAGAAGCTTTGAAAGAATATCTAACATTGTTGGAGATTTGAAAAGATTCGAGGTAATCTTAAAACAAATTTAAATAATTTGAATTTATTCCGAAGAATTTTAGGTATTTATTTGTATTTTTAAACATTTAAAGGAATTTGCAATGCCTTTAAAAAGTTTGCAGGGCTTTTAAAAGCTTTCAAATGATTTACAATATTTTGAGGGATTTTCAAAGATTCCAGGGAATTTTTAATATATTGAATATTTTGAAGGGATTCCGAAGAATTCTAGGTATTTAATAGTATTTTTAAACATTTAAAGGAATTTCCAAAGTCTTGAAAAAGTTTCAAGGGATTTCAAAAGCTTTTAAATGATTTAAAATATTTTGAGGGATTTTTAAAGATTCCAGGAAATTTTTAATATATTTCAATAATTTAAAGGGATTCCAAAGGATTTTCTGGAATTCTAAACATTCCAAGATATTTTGCAGAGGTTAAAAAATTTCCAGACATTTTAGGGAATTTTCAAAGATTCCGGGTAATTTTTAACAGATTTCAATAATTTTAAGGAATTCCGAAAGATTTTATGGTGTTTTAAAATATTCCAAAGTATTTTAAATGTCTTCAAAAAGTTTTAAGAAATTTTAAAAGATTTGAAATATCTTAACGTATTTAACAGGATTCTAAAGTATTTTGATAGATTTCAGTCACTTCAGGAGATTCCAAAGGATTTTACGGAATTTTTAAAAATTCAAAGGAATTTTGCAAAGTTTAAAAAATTTCCAGACATTTCAAAAACTTTTAAAATTTTTTAACATTTTAGGGATTTTTAAAAGATTCCAGGTAATCTTTAATGAATTTAAATAATTTGAAGGTATTTCGAAAAATATTAGGTTTTTAATGGTATTTTTAAACATTTAAAAGAATTTCCAACGCCTTTAAAAAGTTTCAAGGGATTTCAACAGCTTTCAAAGAGTTTGAAATATTTTTAGGGATTTTCAAAGATTTTAGAGAATTTTTAATATATTTCAATCCTTTCAAGGGATTCCAAAGGATTTTATGACGATTTAAAATATTCCAAACTATTTTTAATATCTATAAAAAGTTTAAGGAAATTTCAGAAGCTTTTAAAAGGTTTGAACTATCTTAAGGGATTTAACAGGATTCGAAAGTATTTCAATAGATTTCAGTCATTTTAGGAGATTCCAAAGGATTTGACGGAATTTTTAAACATTTAAAGGAATTTTTCAATGTTTAAAAAAATATCCCATGATTTAAAAAGATTTCAAAAAATTTAAAACATTTTAGGGGATTTTAGAAGATTTCGGGGAATTTGTAATAGCTTTTAATAATTTAAAGGGATTCTAAAGAATTTTAGGTATTTAATGGTATTTCAAAAAATTTCAAGGAATTTCCAATATCTTAAAACAGTTCCAAGGGATTTCAAAAGCTTTCAAAGGATTTAAAATATTTTGAGATGTTTTATAAAAGATTCCAGGGATTTTTTGATATATTTAAATAATTTGAAGGGATTACAAAGGATTTTATGGTGTTTTAAAATATTCCAAACTATTTTCAATCTCTTTAAAAAGTTTTAAGAAATGTCAAAATCTTTCAAAGGATATCAACAGGATTCTAAAGTATTTTTATAGATTTCAGTCATTTCATGAGATTCCAAAAGATTTTCTGGAATTTTTGAACATTCCAAGAAATTTTGAAAAGGATACAAAAATATCTAGGGATTTTAAAAGCTTTCAAAGAATTTTAAACATTTTGAGCGATTTTTAAAGATTCCAGGAAATTTGTAATATATTTCAATAATTTGAAGGGAGTTTCAAGGGGTTTCAAAAGCTTTCATAGAATTCGAAATATTTTGAGGAATTTTATAAAAGATTCCGGGTAATTTTTAATATATCTCAATAATTTGAAGGGATTCTAAAGGTTTTCATGGTGTTTTAAAATATTCCAAAGTATTTTCAATCTCTTTAAAAAGTTTCAAGAAATTTCAAAAGCTTTCAAAGGATTTCAAATATGTGAAAGGATTTAACAGGATTCTAAAGTATTTTGATATATTTCAGTAATTTTATGAGATTCCAAAGGATTTTCTGGAATTTTTGAACATTCCAAGGAATTTTGAAAAGGATAAAAAAATATCGAGGTATTTTAAAAGGTACCAAAGAATTTTAAACATTTTGAGCGATTTTTAAAGATTCCAGGAAGTTTGTAATATATTTCAATAATTTGAAGGGAGTTTCAAGGGGTTTCAAAAGCTTTCATAGAATTCGAAATATTTTGAGGAATTTTATAAAAGATTCCGGGTAATTTTTAATGCATCTCAATAATTTGAAGGGATTCCAAAGGTTTTCATGGTGTTTTAAAATGTTCCAAAGTATTTTCAATCTCTTTAAAAAGTTTCAAGAAATTTCAAAATATTTCAAAGGATTTAAAATATGTGAAAGGATTTAACAGGATTCTAAAGCATTTTGATATGTTTAAGTAATTTCATGAGATTCCAAAGGATTTTCTGGAATTTTTGAACATTCCAAGGAATTTTGAAAAGGATAAAAAAATATCGAGGGATTTTAAAAGCTATCAAAGAATTTTAAACATATTGAGGGATTCTTAAAGATTCCAGGAAATTTGTAATATATTTCAATAATTTGAAGGGAGTTTCAAGGGGTTTCGAAAAGCTTTCAAAGAATTTGAAATATTTTGAGGTATTTTATAAAAGATTCCAGGGAATTTTTAATATATTTCTATAATTTAAAACTATTCTAAAAGGATTTTATGGCGTTTAAAAATATTATAAAGTATTTTCAATCTCTGTAAAATTTTTTAAGAAATTTCAAAAGCTTTCAAAGGATTTGATATATCTCAAGGGATTTAACAGGATTCTAAAGTATTTTGATAGATTTCAGTAATTTCATGAGATTCCAAAGGATTTTCTGGAATTTTTGAACATTCCAAGGAATTTTGAAAAGGATAAAAAAATATCGAGGGATTTTAAAAGCTATCAAAGAATTTTAAACATATTGAGGGATTCTTAAAGATTCCAGGAAATTTGTAATATATTTCAATAATTTGAAGGGAGTTTCAAGGGGTTTCGAAAAGCTTTCAAAGAATTTGAAATATTTTGAGGTATTTTATAAAAGATTCCAGGGAATTTTTAATATATTTCTATAATTTAAAACTATTCTAAAAGGATTTTATGGCGTTTAAAAATATTATAAAGTATTTTCAATCTCTGTAAAATTTTTTAAGAAATTTCAAAAGCTTTCAAAGGATTTGATATATCTCAAGGGATTTAACAGGATTCTAAAGTATTTTGATAGATTTCAGTAATTTCATGAGATTCCAAAGGATTTTCTGGAATTTTCATACATTTCAAGGAATTTTCAAGGCTTTAAAAAGTTTCAAAGCGATTTTTTCAGATTTCCGAGGATTTTAATAGTTTTAAGGTTTTTTAAATGTGTTAAGTTATTGTCATACATTCTCCAGGATTTTAGAAAATATTATATCCAATAGAATTTCACGTAATTCTTTTATATTTTATTTTATTTCAAATAATTGATGTACAATAAGTCAGAGAAAGAATTTTAGAGATTTGAGGATAGTTTGAAAGATTTTGCGGATTTCAAATGATTTTAAAATTTTGAAGGGATTTCAAAATTTTTTTAATATTTGAATGTAATTTTCGAGAGTTTCAAAAACGCATAAAATATTTGCAGGGATTTTAACAAATTTTGTTTTGGATTTAATTTGAATTAATTTGAAATGTAACCCGAATTCGTATAATTTATCCTGAATTCTTTATAATTCTCTTGAATCTTTTGATTTCTTTAGCATTTATTTGAACTCCCTTTAATTTTTCTTAATTCAATCAATTCTCTTGAATTCAATGAATTTGTTAAAAATTATTTTTGTTTCTAGTTTAATTTATCTTTGAGTCTTCTAAAATGTCCATGCATTATTTGATATTTCATCAAATTCTTTTGAATACTTTTGAATTTTTCCTAACTCTTTTTCTAACTCACTGAATTCAATTTTTTCATATTTTTTTTATGGTTTTCAATTCAGTGGAATTTTTTCAATTCGCATAAAATTGTAATTATTTTAATCGAATTCTTGTCATTTCCATTATGTTTCTCCAGTTCCTTTCTAATTTATCTAAAATCAATGGAATTTAACCAAAATTCCAATTCATGTGAATTAGTTTTAATTCAACTTGAATTCTTATAGTGAAGAAGTCTTATAAATGTAACCTTAATCGTTATAATAGTCAAATTATTAAAACATTAAAATATTTTTTGGGTTAGAATTTATTCACTTTTTTGCTTTTATTACGTAATTTTTTTCGAATAACTTAGTATGTGGCGACCCTGAGAATAATAAATAAATAATTTATTCATTTTCTTTATTCCATTAATCAGGGAAATTTAAAGTCATTTCGAAAATTAAGTTTAACGGTCACTCGGTTTGAGAACCTCGTAGAATTGAAAAAATTAAAGCATGTGAAGAAATCTGAAGTTCGTAAACATTTTGCTCACCAGAATTTTGCTCACCGAAAATTTTTGCTCACCATTGGAATAATTTCTTTACCCGATGCTGAGTAGTGATTAATTAAGGGCTTTCCCTTTGTGTGTAAAAAATAATATTATTTTTCAAATGCTTTGATGATAGCATATTTCGATACGAGAGGCAAAATGGGCAATTTGCTCACTGCGAGTGTGAAGTCGCATCACTCATCCACCCGTGCGGCTTTGCTTCGTGTTAAAGCTTCACACTCGCACTAAGCACTTACCCATAAGTCCTTTTGTCTCGTATAATTTTATTTTTTTCAAACAGAAAGCCCTCGATTGTCTACTGTTTGCAGAAATCGAAAATCATCGATTCTGCATCGTGCGTGAAGGCTGTGAACAAAATTCCAAAAATCAGTTAGAAACTTCGTTTTACCAGTGAGCAAAATTTTCTCCATGTCTATTCGATGTCTACAAACGGAAACCAATTTTAGATTTTTCATTTTAGTTTCTAAAGAAAAATATTGTTCGATACACGAGGCCTCACGGAGGGTGCTCACTGCGAGTGTGGAGATCCAGCACGAACTCGAGTGCTTCACACTCGCAGTGAGCAAACCGCCCACAAAACAATATTAAAAATATACTATTTTTTGCTCTGAATAATATAAATATTCTATTGCGAGTGTGGAGTTTAGTACGAACTCGAGGGCTTCACACTCGCAGTGAGCAAACCGCCCACATGACCACTATTAAAAATATACTTTTTTTTTTGCTCTGAATAATATAAATATTCTGACAGATAAATAATGTATAAAATAATACAAAATTTAGAATTTGAAATAATGCCAAGCAGACATATGCAATATAGAAAATTGCTTTTGGAAGTTTCCCTTCTAGTGTGATGCGCCACCCCAAATGGGAAATACTCTTTCTTCTCTCCAAAGTTATAATAAGTTTGGTTCAGGATATGACACTCGACAGCTGGTCTAATAACGACCAATGTCGTTAAACAAATTGGTTATAAGTTATTACAAAAAATTTGTAGAATTTATTTTTAGATATATTTTATTTTATAAATTTATTTACCTGGGATATATATTATTCATAATAAATAAAGATAATATTAAAATATAAATTTATAAAATTTAAAACCTTTTTCGACACGTATTTCAATACAAAAACTCGCTTTTTTCAAATTCTTATGTTTTTTTTCTAAACAATTGTTTTTTCTAAGAAAATAATTAATTTTTTCGCATTTTTAAGTGTGCATATGTTTAAGTTAGAGTGTG
>JAAAKG020151999.1:0-31220 GCA_010014905.2 Druon quercuslanigerum
GAAGAATTGAAATCGCAAATTAAAAGCGGAATCTGCTTAACCTTAGACATTATTCTTGAAATCATTTGAAATCGCTTAAAATCGTTTGAAATCAATTGAAATCCTTTGTAAAGATTCTTCTGATTTCAGAGTGAATGACCCCTCCGTTTCGAATCCGTTCACCGAGTTGCACTTGTTTTAGGAGGCACACTTTCGCACTCGACATTTTGAAATACACTATTGTTTTTCAACTAAAATTAATAAAAACAAGTCCCTAATTAGAACTGATCAAGTTAAACAGATTAAGAAAAGAGAAAGGTCGTTGTCCACATTTAAAATGAACTCTACGCGTTCTAAAGTATCTATTTGAAGCGAAGATACCCATATAAAAATAATTAATACGAATGTCAAGTTTAATATTTCACATAACATTTCTGTTGGAGCTTACTAATCCGAAATCTTTTAAATTAAATTTACTAAAAAAGTTAATTCAGCGAATTAGTAATATGAAAAACAAAGTTTAGTGTACCTTTATTTAATAGTATCGAGCACTTCTTATTGCCAATACAATTCACTCGCAGAATATGATACAACAATCAAATGCTCGTATCTGAATATTAATGATAGAGCAAAATAAAAAATTAGTTAAGGAGAAATCAGGGAATTTTGAAAATGATTTTCACGGACATTCTGCCTTATAATTCTACTAGCAATAACTCGTTTTGAGCTATTTCAATTTAATTCTTTCAGCGCCGAAATTCGAGATTTGATCGGATGCTTTCACTTCTTAGGCGCAGTTGAAGTATTTAATTAGCAGCACAGAATGGGAAGATAATTGAATTCCAGAGTATTTCGAATCAGTAGAGAATCCCATTCACTCATGGGAATGTGCACGACCGGCCAATCTCTTAATTTTCTGCCCTGCCGGACAATATGTGAATGTGCAGACTCGCTACTGTATATTTCGCTTAGTTAAATTCTTCCGCGAGGAATCTCGAACATATTGTTTTTTTCCTTTTTACATTCACGCCAATTTATCTTTAAAAGCGAATTTGCCCAATTTTTATTGAGCATTGAGCCCCCCCCCCCTTCCCCTCACAAGAATGTAGTCTCTGCAAATAAAAAAGCATTTTTCTCCACTATTTCCCGTCATTTCCCCTACTTCCAGTCATTTGTCCTACTTGCCCTATTGTGCTCTACTTTCCCTCCTTACACTTCAAACTTCGCTTTGTCCCGTCCCCAACTTCTTCCTTATCTACTTCCCCCTCTCCTCAACCTAAAATTTTTCACATTCCCGACAACCCCTTATTTTTTCTAACTTTCCCTCCCCTAATTGTTTACCCCTTCTCCTTTTAACCCTTCTCTTATTTTCTGTCTCTTTTCGTTCTCCACCTTCCTCTAGTTTCTTACTTTCCCATCCCTTATTTTCCCTGATTACCATCCTCAATTTTGCCTCAATCCCCTACTCCCACTTCCCTTATCTCCTCTATTCACCCTCTCTTTGTAAGTTGTGAGTTGTCAGTTTTTACTTGTGAGTTGTAAGTTGTGAGTTGTGAGTTGCGAGTTGTGATTTTTGATTTTTGAGTTGTTCCTAAAATAATGATAGAAAGTTGCCTTTTTTTTCTCAAATTTTGAACTCCTAATCTAATTTTTAATTAGAAAGAGGTTAAAATTTGAAGCATTTGAACAAAAATAATTTTTAAAGAAATTATTATTGCTTGCAACTATTTTCTTTTAGAGTAACGCCATAATGTTGCGAATTTGTTCTCAAACTTTCAGCTTTTCTTTATTTTTTATACATAAAAAAATAATAAATTACCAGGAATAAGTATTATCTTTTTAATAGTACTTTTATCTAGATTTCTAAATAATTTAAATCGTATGCTAATCTTTCAATTAATTTAAACAACTATGGCATCAGTCACTATTTTAAGTAAAAGTTATAATTAATATGTTTAATATATTACACAACAGAAAGAAATTGTTATTCAAAAAATCCTCACTGATGCCTATTTATTATTAGTTAATGATAGAAGACCTATAATTAAATTCAAAATTTCAGATAAAACGCAATTTTTTTGGCATTATTGTAAGAGAAGGTATACAGTTACAAATTTCTTAAAACTTATTTTTTGAATTATGTTTCTTAAATTCAATACATTATTTCTTCGCTCTAAGTGAACAGTTAAAAAAAAGATTTCGAAAAAACGCAAGTTTGCAGTATTATTAAAATTCTTCAAAATTAATAAATTCTGTTAAAAATTAGGGTTGTAAATTTTATTATTACCTTAATCTGATTGAAAGAATGACAATAAATAAAAAATCTCAGCATACACCGCAAATTCCTAGCCTTACTAAAAAAAATATTAATAAAGTAATAATAAATTGTGCTAAAAAGTAACGCTAAAGTTTTAACAAAAATCAATATCAACTATTTTATGAACATTTTATATACATTAAATAAAAATTTTATTTAAAAATTCTTAAGTTATTAATCTTCGTTTCTTATTTGAAATATTCTTCTTGCTTGATTTTTTGGTTTAAAAATGTATCTCTCTTTGTACATTTTATTATTTTTGATTAAAAATCTAACTTTATATGAAAATCAGTACGCATTGTTCAGGGATTTAACAAATTTGTGGAAAATTTGTAGTTTTTAGTTAAGTTTAACTTTAAATTCAACTGAAAGCTGTAGTACTTTCTTCAAAACTTATATAAAAAAAAAGTATTGAAGCATTTTGTTAAAATGATTTTTTTTTTCAGTCAGAATTATTATTTTCGAAAAAAAATTTAAGTATTCTATTCCTGGATCAAAAATGATTTTTTCAAGGACAAAACTTTACTTTTTGGTTTTACCTTTCTTTGCGGAAAAGTCCACTTTTGGATTTGAAATTATTATATTTTAAACTACATACAAATTATTTTAAAATATTCGTTTTAAAAAGAAATTTCATCATTCTGGGTAAAAATACAACTATTCATTTGAAGAGAATATTTTTTTTATATTTTACTTATTATACTTTTTAATTAGCACAGCAGGCAAAACTAAAAATCATTTAGAACCATATCTAAATAACCGTGTGTATTTAATGTAACAAACAATGTATGGTGCATAAAATAATTTTTTAAATAACCTTAAGAAACATATATTTGAAATAAAATTTGTAATTGCTATATTATACGAAAACTTGTTTTCAATCTCAAAATGAATTAAGATGCATACTAATGCCAATTAATTTAACTGAGTCTGAATTCTTCATTTGCATTTCACAGTGAAATCAAATGTAAGAGTGGTTGGGAAAGAATAAGACGCATTCAAGAGAGCTAAAGACCTCGCAATCAACTATTTGAAAGGCCAATTTCTGTTGGTCGCATTCAGTCGTTTTCTTCAAGCACCGGAAACTAAATGCAATCCTGAATTGCTTGAAAGGAACAAAAACAAGTATAACACCTTTATTCCAGTATCGCAAGTTCTAAATTTATCTTACTTTAGACTGAATCCATTTCAAATCGAGTAGAACTCCCAGAATTTCTCTGCAACGAAAGATTTTGTTCTCTAGAGGAAACTAGGATTTTTGAGAATGACCTTCAAGGTTTTTTCAATGTCAACTTTCTTTGAAAATTGAAAATTTCTTTTTTACATCGGTAATCGATAGAAAGGAAAATTGTTTCTTTAAATATAAAGTCCCTCAAAAAAGTAGCGGAAAAGGCTTATATCTGATAAGAACTGTAGCTTTGACCTTGAGGATGACCTTCATGGTTATTTTCAGGTCAATGTTTTTTAAAAATATAAACGCCCCTTTTTGGCATCAGCAATCGAAAGAACGAAAAATTTTATATTCAAATATGTGCTCAGGCCATATTTTCCGCTTGACCTTATAGGTCATCCTAATGTCATTTTAACTCAAACAATGTTTCGAAGGCTATAAGAACAGCATTATTGGAAAATATTCGACAGCGGACAAACTTATGCCATTATTACGTATTAATGAGATTCTAA
This sequence comes from Druon quercuslanigerum, assembly GCA_010014905.2. Taxonomy (NCBI): domain Eukaryota; kingdom Metazoa; phylum Arthropoda; class Insecta; order Hymenoptera; family Cynipidae; genus Druon; species Druon quercuslanigerum. The sequence goes on from JAAAKG020151999.1 coordinate 3,980, forward strand.
ACTTTGACCTTGACCCTGACATGGCGTACGTTTCAAGGTCACGATCGCTACGGTCGGGTAAGTGTCGTCAATTTTTACCTTTAACGAAAAAAACTACCCAAGGTGCTTTTGAGGTCGCTAAGGTTGAATCTGTATATACTGTATGTGACTTTTGTATTAACCTTGGGGATAACCTTGATGAATTGCATGGTTCTTTCAGGTTCAACTTTTTTTTATAATGAAAAGCTTAATTCCCTCACCGGCAATCAAAATAAAGAACAATCGTACAATCAAATATGAATTCAGGTCATAAGCCGATTTCGACATTGAAGGTCACTTTAAGGTCATTTAAAATTTTACGAAGTCTACTGACCTCTGAAAAGAGAAGTTGACTAACCTTTTTCGAAACAAACAAAAACAAACAAACTTAGGTTTAAGAAGGCACGCGTAGCAGTGACGTTAAACACGACCTTGACGTTGACCTTCCATGTCATTTTAGAGGCTACTTACTTTTTAATGGAATCCTGTATTTTTGAACACTCAAATTAGTGAAACAAAGACTTTTACTATTGAATTACATGATTTAATAAAGATAAAAATTTTTTTTTACAAAAGTTTAATTTAATTTAAGCATTACCTGGGAACAACGGCATGGGTGTAGTGAATTCTTTGGGGGGTTTGACAAACCAATTCTGCGATCTTTTTCTGTATAATTGTAAAAGTAATGGTAATTGTAATTATAAATTATAAATTATATTTGAATTGCATTTTAATTTTATTTACATTGTAAAATATATTTTATAAATAATTGTAATTGTAAAAGTAATTGGCCTTAAAATTACTTTGAAGGTCATTGTCAAGGTCATGTTAAACGTTGCTATTAATTGAAAATTCATCTCTTTAGTAGAGAGTTTAACTATTTTGTTGAAAATTATTCTTTTTTAATTAGTAATTAAACTACTTGGGTAAAATTTAAACTACATTTTTAAAAATTCAATTTATGTTTGAATGCTTATGTCTGCTTGCACGTGTAACTCTCTAGTTAAAAATTTTGTTGAATTGATGTTTTATCTGCAAATGTAACTTTTCTATTTTTTTAGGCTTTAATTTTTTAGTCAAAAAAGTCCCTTTTTAGTAAAAAAAAAGTAATTCTTTCGTTTAAAATTTCAGGCTGCTAAGTAAAAATGCATCAGTTTCTTGTGGAATTAATTTTTTTGCTCAAAAGTCATATTTTGGTTTGAAAAATAAATTTATGTACGGAAAATTCGCTTTTTGGCTTTAAGTTTGAACAATTTAAATAAAGTTTTATTTCTTTCTCTAGTGACCAAATAACTTTTGAAGCTAAGCGAATTTTTTTTCTTGCAATCAAATTTTATACATATTTTTTTTTAAATCAATGACAGATAGGAAAAAATTTTATTATAAAAGTTTATACATTGAAAAAAGTATCTTCTTTTATAGCGATATTTTTGACCGTTCACAAAAAAAAATTTAAATAAATGTTTAGGAAAAAAAAATCTTTGGACCTCTAAAATGGTTAAGCCTGCATGATGCTGATAAAATGCCTTTCTTCTTTTAGCAGAAACTTTTAAAAAATGCATGGAAGTATAAAAAGATAAGGTTTTTCAGAAAATATATTTTTTTCATATTAGGAAAATTTTCAGAAAAAAATATGAAAGATTTTCTTGAAACCCCCACATTTTTTATTCTAAATTTTAAACGTTTTTAAATAGTTTTTACTAAGAGAAAAAAGACTTTTAATCATCATCATGTGGACTAATGCATTTTTGAGGGTGGGAGAATAATTTTTCTCTCCAAATATAACTTTTGCATTTTTCTTTCAAACAACGAAAAAGATCGCAAAAGAACAAGAGACATTTTTCCCAGAAAATTCGTAGAAAATTCGATTTAAAGAAAAAAGAATTTTCGTGCCCTTAAAAGTTTCTTGGCATGCATCAAACTTACAAGATATTTTTATTATCAAAGTACAAGTTAAAAAAAAAATTAACAAAAATTTAAAGGTGGATTTTTTTTAAATATCGAACAGAGAAGATGAAGGCTATTAGCATCAAGATGAAAATGATTAAAATCACAATGTGGTTGAAAGTTATTGTAGTTTAAAGAAAAACAATCGAGTGTTTTGAAAAACAAAGCAGAAACCTAAAATGAGCAAAATAAAAAAACACATTTGTTGCAAATTGGAAAAATACGTATCGCCTAATTTCCTCTAAAAACAAAATAAAATGAATTAATTTTGTTATCAAATTTTTGTAAAATTTTTGTTGAAGGAATATTATTTTTTCAACGACATTTATTTTTCTTTAATAGGTGACATGCTTCCAAGTTTCTTCAAAAAAATTTTTAAAATTTTAAACAGTTTTTAATCGATTAAACATTATTATGCTCTAAATCTTTATCAGTTTATAAATAAACAGTTGTAATAAATCACAGTTTAAAAAACAGTTTATAAATCTCAAGGCAAATATTTCTTCTTTAGCGTCTTCTTTAACATGCACCCCAATTGTTTAAACAATCATTATTTTTTACTAAAATTTGCTGCAATGCACATTCTGGATAATTATTTTTTTACATTTATTGCGCTAAAAGAAGAAAAATAATTCTAAACTATTTTTCCTAAAAAATATCACTCTCAACAATCGTCATCTGCATTATCAATTGAAAGTACCAACTTTTCAAGATTTACTGAAACGAAAAATTGTTTAAACAAATAACAATTTAAAAAAAAATACAACATTTTTGATCTAACAGTCGGAAAAATTCCACTTTATTATCTAGTTGTCTCTAAATAACGTAAGAAAGGAAATAGAAAACTATAATATGCATTTAAGAAAAAGTAAAACAATTCTTAACAATTAAAGTCATGAGATGTTGAAAGAAGTTGTTATAATTTTGAATTTAATAATAATAAAAGTTATTATATAAAGTTTATCATTTACTTTTAGAAAAGCAGTGCATTATTAGTGTAAACAGTATTAATTATTATAGGCACCATTTTATTTTAATCTTCTTTGCTACTTACTCCCTTGAAATATTTGTAAAAAGTGATCTTTCATCGAGTGAAGAAATTTCATAATTATCTGGTATATATAGATTTTCAATTTTATATTTAAGTTCTCAACTGTTTTTAACATTTTTTTTTTGTCTTACCAATAATTTTTTAAACTGATTTTGCAATAAATTTGGCTAAATTTTAAACAAGTGACCCTATGAGAGTGGTGAAAGATTTTCAAGGAATCTTTATCCGTCTTGTAACTGTTCTAATGATAAAATTTATATTCGCAATCTCTATTTACAATTTATGTCACCTATTTACAATTTAGCAAAATTTATTGCAAAAACAATTAAGCAAATTATCGGTAAGACAGAAGAAAATGTTAAAAACAGTTGGGAACTTAAATATAAAATTGAAAATCTATATATACCAAATAATAAAAAAAAATTTCACTCATTGCAACATCACTTTTTACAAACATTTCGAAGGAGTTAGTATCAAAGGTGATTGAAAAAAAATGGGGCAAAATCAGAAAGAATACTAATATTCGAGTTAAACAAGTCTTTGAATTAACTGAATTTTCACATGCATTCCTGAAGATGAAACCAATGAACTTTTGTCCAGTTTTAACTCTCATCATGCTACATTGATATTTACAATAGAAGTTTAAAAAATAACAAAATAAATTTTCTGGATATTATTATTTAAAATGAGTATAACAGTTTAATTACAAATTCGTACCGAAAGCCGACATGGTCAGGAAGATATTTCAATTTTTGTGCGAACATTTCTATAAAAGATAAAATTTCAGTCATCTATTTTCTTGTAGATAGAGCTATTATAATTTCACACATAAAATTTTAAATACGAAATATACTTTCTTAATATTAAAAATCACCCAAAAACTTTTTAAATAAAAATATAGCAATAAAAGATTAGATGTTTTGAACAACAAAAATTTGACAACCTCAACATATTTTGTTATACGCGACTCGCATAGGGCGAGATTCCTTCTCGCATAAGACGTTTATGCATTCGGTGGACAACCATTTTAGACGTAAGAGTATTCGACTCTAAAAAAAAGTGAGAGAAATAGAAGAGAGAGAGAGCGAAACACTATTTCCCGCTATTCTAACTCAAGCGCGCGCATTTCCCACCACTCAATCCTTTCCCACTCTGGCCAACTCTTGGGCGGCACGGCCTGTTTAAAGAGTCGCGCTCCGCCACATAACGTCAGTACGATCAGGGCTGGAAATCCGCTCTGATCAACAAGGCTTACGGCTGAAAGTCCGCTGTCCAGCCTCCCTGGGCCGGAATACCGCTCGGGCTAGGCCAGATTTATAAGCGACGCTACTATCGATGAAGAGAAAGAAAAACTTGTTTTCCTCTCTCCCTCACTCCCACGGCTGGACATCCGCTCTGAGCAACTCTGTATGGTCAACGTACGCTCCGCACGCCACAGGCGGCAGAGAGTGGAACTATACTTTATTCTCATTTTCCCACTCTCTCTCTCTCTCTCTCTCTCTCTTTTTTTCTCTACACAACTAACACACTGCGAAGTAATAGATAGTGTTTAGTAAAATAAAATAAACCTTGTGATTCAAGTAAATTACATGGTATATACCTTCTCCCTACATTGAATCCTTTTTCCTCCTTTTACGGGTCGGGTGGCATTCCAGCTCATCCGTTCCGCTGATACGGCTGGCATCCCAGCTGTACTCTGCTGGATCCTAACCCTACTTTTTTCCCCTCTTTCTTTTTTTTTGTTTGTTTGGACCATAGAGGGGCTCCAAGCATGGAAATATTTGATGCAAAAACAAAGCTGTCCTAGGATCTATGTGGCTCCCCCTACCAGCCAAAAGGAAGAACCCAAAAGCATGGTCCGACTGGACCAATTCCTGGCCAAACACAACGCCACCTTGGTCAAGAAAAAAACCACCGGCGTCCGCAAGGAAGAGTGAACATTCAATCCTTCCCTCAATTTCTATCTTACGAGAAAGAATGACAATAATCATCACGCACCCAAGCGAGAAGGATATATAAGACAATATTAATTTTAGTGGTTTGTAAATATGATAAGGACCCGTTTCATTGTTTCATAAAAAAAAAAGGTTTCTACAGAATATAAAACTCTTATTTAAAAGACTTATTATTATTTTAAAGACAGAAGTAGAGAACATTAAAATGATTGTAAAAAATATTCTAGAGGTACAACACTAGTCGTCCGCTATAATAGTTCTGACGACATCTTTGAATTTTCTAATGCTAGGATATTGGGTAATGAAAATAATTACAAAAAACGCTTTTTAAAGAAATGTTTTGAATAGTAAAATATATAAATTCTGTTGAAAACGTACTGACACCGATTTTCTTAGCAATATGTATCGTTGCCTCTTATTAGCTACTATTTAAATTACCTATAACTATTCAAAATTTTTGGAATAATTCCCGCTCATTGTCACTCAAGAACACATGACATGATTCAGATTTAAGTTAGTTTATGAACGCTGTAGTATTTAAATAACTAAACCCACTTATTGGCAAATTATTAAACAATGGTTTCACAAACTGTTGTAGGTCGAAATATCTTAAAGGTACAACAGAATTGCACCCAGATTTTAGAGTCTACAAAAAATTCATAAAGATCTCATACCCCTCCGAACTGTTCAATCCTTCATAGGGTCTCCTATACATTTTCTTTAAAAATATTTAGTTAAACCCATACAACAAATTATAGGTGACTCAAAATATAATGTCATAAATAGTTGGTATCTGATAAAGAAAAAAAAAATTTTAATCCCAAAGAACTTCAAACTAATCTCACTTGATGTAAAATGGCCATTCACTAATCTCCCTAAATAACTGTTAATTGAAAACATTAAAATTAACTGGTTTATAATCAGAAATCACACAAAAATTCCGGTTACTAAGTTTCTTGAATTATTTAAATTCTGCTGAGACAAAGCCTATTGCATTTCTTTCAACAAATTTTTGGGAACCGAATGGGGTGCCTCTCGTCTGAGATCAAAGCAGACCTCGTTATAGAGAATCTTGAGAAACATGTTAGCAAACATTTAACTTTTAAACTCTTGTTCATTTTTGGTTACATGACTAATGTTCCTACTTCCTTACACGAAGATCACACAGATATCCTAATCTACAAAATTTGAGGCTTATCAACTACGCATCAAGTTTACAATTGAGACTCCGGATTCTATAACACGCCGCTCGAGTTGGCCCCTGATGACTTAAAAATCAGTTTTAAAGAATTTAACTTTTTAAAACATCACTTTGTAGAAAATTTCACGGCGCATCTTTTTTCTTTCGACAAAAGAGTTTTATCTTTCATCATTTCTGTAAAGAATTAAAAAAAATTTATTTTTCAGAACAGCAAATTTACTAAATATTTTCACTTCAACTCGCTCCAAAAGACAAAGTTCTTTATATTTTAAGATAAAAATTGAACACAATATCCTTCAAACTGTTTTTAAGATAATGTGCAATTTTAAATTGATTTATTTTGGGAAATAATAAAGTTATACATTTTTTTGTTAAACAGCATCAAAATAACGTTAGACAATTTTTACGCGCTTCGTTTATCGAGAAAATTTTGAGTAAGCCTAAGCTTCCAGCGATAAGAATGCTTAGTAGGATATAATTAAGTTTTGTAAAAAAATTTTACCCTAATGGAATCATTCGTTAACAAAATAGGATCATTCAAATAGCATTGACCGAGCACGTGAGGGGCGGTAACTTTGGAACCCGGTTGCACCGCGCTATTAAGCCTGTTAGAATACAACTATGTTTTTATACAATGTCCTTAAAATAGGCCTACATTAGAAACATAATGTAAAAAAGCTAGTGCATCTTCAATTTATTTTTAAGATTAGCTAGGAGAGTATTACACATCTCTTAAAATTTAGAGAACATTGTATTTGGTTCCTAAGCAAATAAATCTATAAATCTATAAATATTGAAAATGAATAACTGAAAAAGTAAATGTTGAGTTTGTTAGAAACTCTAACTGGAGGTAGAAAAATAAATAAAAACAAAGAAAATAGGGCTAATGATATTAGCAAAGTAAATAAAAACAAGGTATTTGTATGCACACTCCCTTTAAAAAGATAAAAAGTTCAATACTTATTAAAGTGAATAAAAAATAAATTATTGACTTTGAAGATTATTTTCTTTATTATTTTCATTTCGTAAAAATTTGCATATTTTATATGCAAACTACTGTAAACTAGAGGAAATAATAGAAACAGAATTTTTGTATTGAGTAACATATTAAAAATATTTAGGATGTTTTTAGTATCAATTCGACAAGCACTCGATCAATGCTACTAAAATGCTCCTATTTTGTTAACGAATAATTCAATTAGGGTAAAACTTTTTAGAAAACTTAATTACATTCTACTAAGCATTTTTATTGCTGGAAGCTTGGGCTTACTCAAAATTCTCTCGATAAACGAAGCGTTCGAAAATTGTCTAACGTTATTTTGATACTGATTACCCAAAAAATGTATAACTTTATTATTTTACAAAATAAATTAATTTAAAATTCCACATTGTCTTAAGAACAGTTTGAAGGATATTGTGTTTAATTTTTATCTTAAAATATAGAGAAATTTGTCTTTCAGAGCAAGTTGAAGTGAAAATATTTAGTAAATTTGCTGGTCAGAAGAATGAAGTTTGTTTGATTTTTTACAGAAACGGTAAAAGATACCACTTTTTTGTCGATAGAAAAAAGATGCGCCATTAAATTTTCTACAAAGTGATGTTTTAAAAAGTTAAATTTTCCAAAACTGATTTTCAAGTCATCAGGGGCCAACTCGCGCAGCCTGAATCGGCTAGGCAAATATTATGAGTGGTTATGGAATCCGGAGTCTCAATTGAAATCGAGAAGAAAAACCGAATTAATTTCTTAGACATTGGTATAGAAAAAAATACCTGATCCGGCATATATATAAACTTAAATTTGAACGTAGCATTTAAAGATACGATATCAGTCATTAACAGTTTTGTAGATAGAGCATTGACACTATGAGATACAAAGTTTAACAACAAAAATCTAAACATCGTTGAAAACACCCTCAGATTAAATGATTCTCAAACACGAGTTTATAAAAAATACATTAATAAAAGAATAAGTCAATTAGAAAATAAAAACTTAAATTCCTCTACATTTGTACTAGATAATGCACAAGGTGCTGGATCAAACAACATTATAGTTCTACCTTTCGTAAACGAACTCACTAGATTTTATAAAAGGACCTTTAACAAATTTAATTTAAGTGTTACTTTCCAATACTTCAATGATGGAATAAGAGAGCATAAAAACCATTGCCAAAAAGAATCTAGAGGCATTGCTTCAGTGCAACATTCGCATAATTATCATCAAAAATTTGTTTTCAGCAAGGCAGAAATTATTTTCAATGATGAATGTTATAAGAAACACACTTTTAAAGAAATGTTCCAGATTATTAAACATAGTGACTTCGTAAACAAGATATCAGATACTAGCTCTTTAAGCCTGTTCAGGAGTGATGTTTTCTTAAGTACCATCGATTTTAATTAATTTAAACGTTTCCTAGCGCCAATGATGTTCTTTTTCCATGTTATTGTATTTTCCTGACTGGGTTAAGCGTCGCCAGATGAAAGCTAGAATAAAAAATATAACGATATTGACTAGTAGGTCGAAAAATGTCATTTCATGGACAACCTACAGATTTACCTTCACTAGTCGACAACCATAACATCTTTTAAAATTAAATTGTTAATCACCGTGTTTCTTTTTTGGCAATATAAGTACCACATCTTAGTTTTCTACTGTCTTTGTTACCTTATTTAGAGATATTACTCATAAAAAATTCCTATTAGGACCAAGTTATGTTCCAATAGGATTCGTCTATCCTGATGAGGTCTGGCGTCGCTGGACGAAAGCTAGATAGTAAATTGGAATTATTACGACTAGTATATAAAAACTGTCAGAAGATCGACCTTTTTAATTTTACCATCCTAGTCAACAACCTAACATCTTAAGAATACTCTTTATACATTTTCTTTTTTTTCTCTTAAATTCAGAAAATGCAAAATGTGTGTGAATAAATATCCTTGGGGTTGCAAGCAGGTCAATGATAATTTTCCAGGATGTTAGCACTCATGGGAAGAGGGTACACTCGATCATTTCCTGGGTGGAGTTTGATCGTTTTTCCTTTTCGTTGCTAGTATTAAGAAAATGGCCCCCAGAGATCGATGCCATAGATTATAAAATGGTCTCTTAAATTTTCACCTTCTGTAGATATATGTTTGAGAAGCGCCGAACTGCAAGTGCTGCATATCGTGGGAATCGTGACTTAGTTTCAAATTCTCCTGCTACAGGTAATGTCGTTTCGAAGAGAAATCGCCTTTTGCACCAACAATAAGGAGCTTCGAGCGGTTGAAAAAAGGAGAAGGACAAAAAAACTGAAAGAGAGTCTTTTCCTCTGGCATCCCGATCGATTACATTACTTCGGTCTATTTTCTCCTACCGAGTTATGAGATTGTTGGAAATTTTTTATACTTTTATAATTTTAGACCCAAGACTAGGAAAGAGTGGATCATCATTAAAATAAATTTTCTTCGTTTAGGGCACTTCCAGAAAAATACGGAATTTCTTATTATTTAGGGGAGGGGGGGGGGCTATTAAATATGGATACAAACCTTTTGTTAATAGACAGTCTATGAACTGCGTATTTATGGAATTCAAGGAATATATTGAATTTAAGGAATTCGTGGAATCCACATAATTAACGATATTCAAGGAATATGCAGAATTCCAGGAATTCATAATATTCGCGAAATTCACGGCAAAAAATGAAAGTCACGTAATTCACGAAATTCTCGAAATTCATGGAATTAATGAAATTCACGAAATTGAACAAATCAATAACATTTAAGGAATTCACGAATTTCTTTGAATTCACGGATTTCGCGGAATTCACGGTATTTAAGGACTTTAAGGAATTTACGCAATTCAAAGAATTGACAGCATTCAAGGAATTCACGGAATCCAAAGAATTAACGATATTCACTGAATGTGGGGAATTCAAGGAATTTATTAAATTTAATAAATGCGCGGAATTTACAAAATTCACAAAAATAATGGAGTTCTTAAAATTCATGAACTTCATGAAATTAACGGAATTTAAGGTATTCATAGAATTTGAAAAATTTATAGAATTTAACGAATTAATAGAATTCATGGAATTTACAGAATTAATTGAATGTAAAGAAATCAAGGAATTCAAGGAAGTAACGATAATCACGGAATTCCCGGAATGCCCGGAAATCACGGAATTCGACGAATTACTAAGATTTAAGGAATTAACGAAATTATTTGATTTCACGGATTTTAAGGATTTTAAAGGTATTTAAGGAGTTTAAGAAATTTTCATAATTTAAGGAATTTACGGAATCCAAGGAATTAACGATATTCATGAAATATTCGGAATTCAAGGGATTTAATGAATTTCAGAAATTCGTAAAATTACGAAATTCAAAAAAATAATTGGATTCTCGAAATTCATAGCCTTACCGACATTCACGGAATCTTATAAATTTATAGAATTTAGAGAATTCACAAAATTGAAGGAATTCGAAGAATTCACGGAATTCACGGAATCCAAAGAATTAACAATATTCACGTAATGCGTGGTATTCAAGGAATTAATAAAAATTCATGAAATTCATGACATTTGCGGAATTCATAATTAATGAAGTTCACGGAATTCGAAAAATTAATAAACTCAACAATTTCACGATAATTCCTTAAATTCACGAATTTCGTTAAAATCACGATATTTAAAAAGTTTGAGGAATTCACGGAATTTTAGGAACTTTTGGAATTCAAAGAATTCACGTAAATCAAGGAATTCTCAAAATGTAAGAAATTCAAGGAATTCTTAAAATTTAAGGAATTCAAGGGATTCTCAAAATTCATGGAATTCGACCAATTAATAAGATTTAACGAATTCATGAAATTATTTCATTTCTCGGATTTCACGGATTTCGCGGATTTCAAAGGTATTAAAGGAGTTTAAGAAATTCTCGTAATTCAAGGAATTCACGCAATCCAAACATTAAACGATATTCACGAAAAGTGCGGAATTCTAGGAATTGATTTAATTTAAGAAATTCGGGAAATTAAAAAACTTACGTAAATAATGGGATTTTCGAAATGCATAGACTTCAAATCTATGAAATTCATGAAATTTACGGAATTCACAACATAAATAAAATTCATAAGTAATCAAATTCACGGAATCGGTCGAATTAATAAAACTCAACGATTTCACGAAAATTCCTTGAATTCACGAATTTCGTGGAATTCACGATATTTAAAGGGTTTAAAAAATTCACGAAATTTAAAGAGCTTTCAGAATTCAAAGAATTTACATCATTCGAGGAATTCGCGGAATTGACAGAATTCTCAGGCTTCAAGGAGTTCACAAAGTTCAAGGAATTCAAAGAATCCAAGGAATTCGCGAAATGCAAAAAATTCGCGGAATCCAAAGAGTTCGCAGAATTCATGAAATTAAAGGTATTGACGGATTATACGCAACTCGTCCAATACATAGAATTCATGAAATTCACAGAATTTAAAGAATTCACGGAACTGATGAAATTATACAAATTCATGGAATTCATGAAATTCACGGAATTCACTGTACTCATCGAATTGGTGAAATTCACGTAATCCATTGAATTTATAGAGGTTATGGTATTCATGAAGTGGATGGAATTCACGGAATTACGATAATTCAAAGAATTTAGGAATTCAAGAAATTCACAGTATCCAAATAATATATGGAATTCACGGAACTTAAGGAATTCCCCAGATTTAGCGATTTTTTTTATTCCGTTAATTCCAAAAATTTACTGAACTCAGAGAAAACCGTGAATTCCAAAAACCTATTGAATTCCGTGATTTAAGTAAATTCCTTGAATTGAATAAATTCCTTGAATTTCATTCATTTCGTGAAATCCATGATTTCCGTGTTTTACGTAAATTCTTGTAATTCCATGAATTCCATTAATTCCATGGAATCCATGAATTCCATGAAATCCGTGAATTCCGTGAATTCTATGAAATACATGAATTCGCCAATTTTGTGAACTCCTTAAATTTCGTAAAAGCCAAGTTTACAGCTAATTTACTGAATTTCATCAATTCTATAAATTTCGCGAATTCCATAAATTCTACCCATTCTGTGAAATCCATGAATTCCGTGAATTGCTTGAATTTAGTGAAAATCAGGATTACACTTAATTCACTAAACTTCATAAATTCCATAAAATACGTGAATTTAATGAATTCCGTGAATTCCGCATACCTTCTCACTATAATAAGAATGTAAAAATCTTTGTTTATTTGAAATATTTATTTAAAATATATTTTGTTATCTTTCAAGAATAACGTTTTTTCTAAAACTTGGAAGAAAGAAGTTTGAAATTCTGACAAATTTTTCCGAGCAAAAAAGTAGAATTTTGAAATTGAAAAAAATTCTCATTTTAAGAATGGGATTTTCAAAACCCAGCGAATCACGATTCGGGGCATGCTGGATTGCTTGCTAAAATCCCTTTAATAACAATTAGAATATTAATTTTTTTTTCGAAATTCTAGTTTCATTTTAAAAATGTTATATTTGATGTCAAATTCTACTTCCTTATGAAAATTCCCTTTTCTAAAATAAATATTATAATTCTCAAAAAAATGTCTGTTAATTTCTTTATTTTTATGTTGTTTTTTACAGATAAAACAAGACTACGCTTTCTATAGAAAAATGGTTTAAGGCTAGATAAATAAAGAAGGATAAATTTATTAACTAAAATTTTATTTGGCCTTCGCTCATTTTGCTAAAAAATTTAATTTTTTAATTTTCAATATAATTTTTTATGATTCAAGCAAAAACGAGTTTTCCCATACAAAATTTTTAATTACAAAATTTATAATAATCTTCTATCGCATAACTTTTGTCTTTTTATATTTTAATTTTAATTTTTTTTTTAATTCCATATTTGTAGATCTTCCTCAGGTAAATAATTTTTTTCGTGCCTTGTGTTCTTTCCAAAAAAGTACTTTTTTCATTTTAAATGTTTTTTTGACAAAAAGAACAAAAATTATGAGTTCTATCCAAAAATTATTTATCAGAATTAATTTCTTTAGATAAAATTTTTTGAATAATTTAATTGTTAGTACTATTTTGTTTTAAACAAATGTATACAATTATTCTTTTCCTACTGCAGTTTACTAACTCTTTTAAAGAAACAATTTTAAGTAAATAATAAATTGTTTAAATAACTTTCGAATCCTTCACTGGTCACTCCTCCTGAAAAAAACTAATTCCACGATTAAACCTGAAAAAAGTAACTGTTAACTACATAGTAGAAAAAAAAGAATTTCATCGAATTGAGATTAAATAAAATTTCAAATAAATAAAGAGTGCTTGAAAAAATGTTTCATGTTTCAGGGTTTTTTCTTCCACCGCCTAAATAAAAAAGTTGCTAATGTTTTTTGATCGTTTATTAAACATTAGGAAAGCAAAATAAGAAAAATTATTAGAAATTGTTTTTTCTTTGTCTGATTTTTGCAATTTTTACTTCGAGGAAAGCTTTTGACTGTCTGGAAAAAAGGTACGAAATTTTCAGATTATTGCTTATTTATGATCGTTTCAACATTTCCAACTAAGAGTTTCACGAGCAACACGTAAAACTCTTTACTGTTTTCGTATCCTGAATCTAAACTTATTCTTTGCGTCAGTTTAGGAATCCAACTTTGCAGTAAAATAATACATGTTCCAGGCTTGATTTCAGGCAAGTAAATCTCAAAACGCTATAAAAGTTTAGAGCACTTAATCGATAAATGGAATATTTAATTTTTATTTCTATTTACCCTACTGTTGTTATATTTTGAAGTATTTACAGTGACAAGCTTTTTAAATATTTTCTTTTTAAATTTTTTATTTTTTATTTGTCGGTATGTAAAAGACGTTTCAGAATTTTTTAGATTAAATTTCAATAAATCCAGAAATTTCTAATGTTGGATTCCTTGACTAAATTTTGTATGTCATAATAGTTAAATTTTTAAGGAATCAAACATCAGAAGAAAATTTTTAAACCAATAATAGCTTAAATTACTTTTTTAAAAACTCGTTTTTTTGATAAAAATTAATTATTTTAAATAAAGTTTTAGCTAGTCCATTTTAAGTTAAAAATCAATCTTTTTTAGTTCAAAATTCAATCGCTCGGTTTAAAATTAATATTTTTTAGTCAAAAATTAAACTTCTAATTACCTGAAAATTAAACTCTGTTTGACTTTTTGTTGTTATAATTAATTTATCTGAAAATTTTTATTATTAAAATAAAATTCTTTTTTTTTTCTTTTTCGTTGAAAAGTTAATAATTTTAGCTAAAAATTCAAATATTTCTATTGAAGAAGTATTTTCTATTTGCTAATCATTTCGTACGAGACTATTATTTTTTTTGTAAAAATTCATCGTTTTGGTTTAAAATTTAATTATTTTGAAAAAATTTATTTGTGGTTTAAAAATTAAAAAATTGTAATAAAATTTTATTTTTTTTTAATTGAAAACTCTTGAAGATAAACTGTTAGATTGAAAAGACATATTTGCAGTATAAAAATTAATCATTTTTTGAATTAATTTTTGTTTGCTGATTTAAAATTTTAATTTTAATTCTTTGATTCTCTTACTGAAAAAAATATTGGTAGGAAATTTAACTTTTTCTTTAAAATTCCTTCTGTTGTTTTATAAATTCGTCTTTTTTCGTAATAATTGTATCTTTCTTTGTTTCAAAATGCAATTTTGGTTAAAAAATCATGGATTTTGTTGAAAATGTTTTAAAAAAATTTTGTCCATTTAAAAATTTAACCTAAATGCCGAAACATCATCTTCCTGAGTGAAAAACTTATTATTTTGTAACAAAATTGTACTCTTTTGTATCAACTAAAATTTTTCATTTACAATTTTTTAAATCTTTTTTTTGTGAAAAATTCAATAATTTGGCTTTGTTTGAAATACCAAGAATTACATTTTTTGTTCGAAATTCATATTTTGGTTAAAGGGTAATCCCTTTTGTTTAATAATTAATATTTTAATTAAAAAGATTTTCAGTTATTCTTGCAGACTATTTTAATGAAAAAAAGTCTCTTTAGTGAAAAATGAAACCGTTCAGTTAAAAATTTTATCTTTTTCTTTAAAATTTCCTTTTTTAAACTTGAAATTTAACCACTTTAATTTTGTTAAAAATTATATTGTTTATAAAAATTATGGATAAAATTGTTCACCCGGTGTTTGCCGTACATTTAAATTCTGAACCTACTTAAACGAGAGTTTTGAAAATAAACGCGCACATGAAAATCTTATTTGGTTTGGAGAGAAGGACTTAAATGCGGAATCGTATTGAATAGGCGGCACTCGTCCGATGCTCCTGGCCGTTCTGCCGATTTAATAACGTAAATTGTGCGCGCATCGAGCTTTGGCAGTACTGTCACGAATTTTTCTAAAGCACACTATTGAGTGTTCGGACTCATGCCGGGAATACAGAACTCTTTCCCAGGGCTGCCTGCACTCTTACACAGCCACATCTGCCTGTTATCGAGTGATGAAACATCGTCCATCATGCTATCTATCTCTGAACAGAATTAAATGAAAAAAATAACTCGAACTACGTGACAGGAAATTTAAAATAAATTTACTTTCGATTTACTTTCAATATATTTTTATTCTACACATTGAACAATAATTTTATTTTTATAATCTATTATTTAACATACCTTTCTTATTTCTGTATTAACTGCTACTTATCATTATTTTCCTTTGCTTGAATTAATCTTTAAACCTTCCTTTTGAACACCCCCCCCCTCCCCACTGCTCCTCTTTTCCCATAATTTAGCTCTTCAGACTTCCCCTCACTACCCAACCTAACTTTACGTTAGTCTATTAACTGCTTCTCTACTTTTCCGAATTTTACTACACTTTCCCTTAAATATAATTTATCTCTTTTTATTATTTCTTCTACTTCAAATCCACTCTGTTCCCTCCTCTACTTTTCCGAATTATACCTACTATCTTACTTTCTCTTCCTTCCCTTTTAGTCCCACTCCTCCTACTTCTTTCATGCGCGCCCCAAAAACTTACTACTCTTTTCCTTAATGCATTCCATCTCTTTCCACCATTTCGTCTACTTCCCCTCTCCGCATTTCCCATACTTCTTGTTATTTCCTGAGTCTAGTTCTAGTCTCTATATCATTACTTATCTCACTGACTAAACCTTACTTCCCCTAATTTTCCTTTTACACCTCTTCCTAGTTCCGATAATTTTCCTTTTATTCTTCCCACTTTCCAACACCTACTTTACCTTATACCCTCTTCATTTACCCACTTCTTACCTTATTTCATAACATTTCCCTTACCTCATTTTTAACCACTTCTCCCACTTCCAGAACTTCCTTTAATTTCACTTATTACTCTTATTTCCGCTTATTTCCCGCATACTCTTTACTTCTTCTAATTTTTAATTCCTTTCCTAATGTTGCATTCCTTCATTTGCCATAACTCCTCCGTCACCTACTTCCATGTTACATTTCTTATTCTCTCCCTATTTTCACCCATTTTTCTACTTAATCTTCCTTCACTACTACACGCACCAACCCTACTTCGTTTTTATTCTCACCCAACAAGCTTACTAAATTTTTTCTTATTGTCATTTATCTCTTCCTACCATATCGTCTACTTGTTCTCCCCTCTTTTCCCTTCATTTCCCTTCTAAATAGCCCTTTAATTGCAATTATTTTACTTCATTCATCCTACTTCCTAATTCCTTTGTTTCCTTTATTTCCCGCAATTCCTCCACTTCTTTCCTTATTATTTTAGGATTTCCGTTACCTCCACTACAACCACTATTCCTACTTCCCACACTTTCTTTCATTACACTTGTCGCTATTATTTTTCCTCATTTGCCCTGATTCGCCTTTCCTCATTGCCGTTACTTGTCTACCAATATATATTATACTTTTTCTAATTTCCAATAATTTTCCTAATTTTTCAAGCCCTAATTTTTTTCAACTTCAAACTTATTCTTCCATTATTTATCTTACTTCCTCTCCAATCGCCTTTCTTGGATTTTCTTTTCGCTCATAATTTATCCTCATTTTTAAACTTTCCTCTCCTTAATTTCTAAACTCCCGCTAATTCCCCATTTCTTCCCTCACTACCCATACACTTATTTCCTATACACGTATTTCCAATTACTAACTCACACATCAACTCCCTTCATTCCCCTCCTTCCTCACCTCTTATCTTCCCTGCTTCCAGTTCAATCACTTACTTTACTTCCCCTACAGCATATTTTTCTTTTTTTGAAAAACATTTCTAATAATTGACCAAGAAAAAAAAGACCAACATATTTTCTCAGTTGAAAGATACTTTTAAAACTGTAACTAGATATCTCACTAGAAACAATTTTTTTTACGTTTTAAGACGTTCATGAGCAGTTCAAATCTCAAACTACCATCCTTTCCCTTTCCTAATCCCCTCCTTTCCAATAATTTCCCTCTTCCAACTTCTGTGACCTGATAAAACTTTCCTTACTTCCACCTTTTCTACTTATCCAGCCTTTACTTTTTTGTATTTCATTTACTGTCTCACTTCTTTCTTTATAACTTCTCTAACCTTCATACTTATTCCGTTATCACCCAATAAAGGTTACAATACATCTACTTATTTCCATCCGTTGCTTACCAAAATTTTGCTTACTCCCTTCCCTTATTTTCGTACACTTTTTAAAAAACATTCTTCACCTTCCTTGCTCCTTATATCCTCATAAATCGATAACTCTTCTACACTTCACATCGACACATTTCACTTCTTTCCTTTCACTCATTTTCCCTAATTTACCTTACTTACTTTAATGTTCCCTCTTTTCTATTACAATCTTTAATTTTCTATAAATTTGTGCATTTTCTAACATTCCTACCATATTTCCCTTACTTCTCCTACTTCCGCTACTTTTCTCTAAATAATCCGTATTTCCCTTGCTACGTCTTATCTCATTACAGATACTTTTTCTAATTTTTCATACTTTCCTTTATTTTTCACCCACCCCTCTCTCACTTTCTTTACTTGTTTTCATCTCCTTTCCTCACTTTCATTACTTCCATACCAATGACTTGAGCTATTTCCTCTGCTTCGCCTCATTTTCCGTCATTTCCCCACTTCTTTTTTTATTTTCTCTACTTCAATTACTGGCTCAAGTTTCCCCTACTTACGCCAAATGAGGTATCCGTGAACAAATTAACATTTAGCCCAAACTATTAAACCGAAGCTTATTTTTAAAAAATATTTTATTTAAAAATGCAAATTAATTTTCAAAAAAATGTCGAAGATGCCATTTAGTGGTAATTTATCCAATTTATGAAGAAGCACACAGCAGTATTAGATATTTCATAAATTATTTACAATTGTTATAAACAAATTAATCAAGGAAAGTTAAATTTTTCGTAAAAATGATATATAGCTACTTCAGAGGTATTTTTTGAAGTGAAAATCTGAAGAAAAAAGAATTTCAATGTGACTTATAAAAAAATAGAGATATTTTGGTAATTATTCAAAAAAATGCATACATTTTTTATTTTGAAATAGACTGGTTTTTTTAAACAGAAAAACGATAACTATCTTGCTCACAGCTTTCTTTTGCAATTTTTTGATTTCAGACAATAAGCTATAAAGAAAACATTAGTTATGTATGTTTAAACAAATCAAATAAACAAATTCATTGTTTTATCATTTTTATACATATAGATTTCGCTTCTTTAAGAGAAATAAATTCATCATGTCTTACTAGCAGCTCTCTATAGTTATTTTTAATAACACTAAACAATTTGTAATTGTTGTTGAAAATGTAATAAACAATTGCATAATTGGACCATGTTTTAGTACATAAATTTAGTTTCTGTAACACATTAAATTAAATGTGTATAACCAATGTGACTTTACTTAGATATTTTGCTGCTAGACAACAACTCATAATTTTTAAACAAATTTAATAAGCAAATTGCTCTAATGCCGTTTTTCAATGGAAACTTTTAAAAAAGGCGCTGTATTATCCGGCAGGACATGTTTATTATTTTTACAAGTATTTATAAAAATCAGTTAAAGTTATGAACAATTTATAGAAAACTCTTAGTTCAGTCTTGTTTTTCCAAATAAAATTGTGTATAACAACAGAGAGTTCCTTAAAATTTTCTTTCTGTTGAAAAAATGAAACAAATCAATTTGAAAATGACGAGTTGATTTATTTGTTTATAAAATTTGTTTGCATAATTAACAAATGGTCTCTATTGTTTTCAAGTCATTTAAAAACGATTTTTTCTTTAGACTTCAAAAAGTTTTAAATAAAATATATGAATTCTTAACCAAGAAATCGAAGTTTCATTTCAGAAAGATAAATTTTCAACGATTAGTGAAACTCCTCAGTTTTCAGTCCAAAAATTTATTTTTACTGAAAAAAATTAAATTCAGAAAACAATTTTTTAAATCTTTAATTTCTACTTTTTAACTATGCAGGTCAGTTTTTAGAACATAAATATGAACCTTCAAACAAAAAAATTAATTTATCGCCAAAAAAGCGAATTTACAAAATAAATTTACCAAAATAAATTAATTTTTAGCATAGAAAAATAAACTCTCAGTCAAATTTTTAGTTTCAAAAACTGATTTTGAACAACAAAGAAACTAATTTTAATGAAAATAAATAATGTTTTATTCAAAAAATATAATTTTTGCAAAAATGGCATAGTTAATAGTAAGTGAAAAAAATTAATGTTCAAAGAAGGAAAAAATGTTTTACAAAATAGTTAAATTATCAAGGAAGGAGATGAATTTTTAACAAAAATTACAAATCTTCTGACAATATAATGAATTTTGAGCAAAGCAGTTTATCTGAATCAAATGGTTGAACCCTATACTGAAACTTGAAACCAAGAATGGAATATTTGAATTTTTATTTGAAAAAAAAATATTTTCAGTTACAGTTTAAATTTTAATCCGGTAAGTGAATCGTTAACTAATAATTTTAAGTTGCCCAATAATAGTATAGTTAATTGTCAGTAAAAAAAATGTACAATCATCGAAAAAATCTTTTACAAAATAATTATATTTTCATAGAACGAGAAGAATTTTGAACCAGATCAAAACTCACCTGAAACAAAGCAGAAAAAAACTGATTAGATTAGAGATTAA
This sequence comes from Druon quercuslanigerum, assembly GCA_010014905.2. Taxonomy (NCBI): domain Eukaryota; kingdom Metazoa; phylum Arthropoda; class Insecta; order Hymenoptera; family Cynipidae; genus Druon; species Druon quercuslanigerum. Next base: position 24,272 of record JAAAKG020151999.1, read on the forward strand.
CCTATATACTACAGTTAAATATTTAATTTTATAATGGTAAAAAAATAATAACAAATTTAGTTAATTTCTTAACCTAGAGAGATAATATATTGGCCATATAGTAAAATAAAAAAAAAAAATAAAATTAGGTTCATTGACATCCAAATAGTTTTCAAAAATTGTGGAATTTTGAACCAAATTTTTTGATAGGACAGTAGTCCATACCATCAATCAGAATGAAACCTTCAACAAAAAAGTTGAAATTTGACCCAAAAGGATAAATTTTTAGTAAAATAGTAGGTTTTTTTAGTAAATAAATTTTCAGATTATTCAGATTATTTTTTCACTAAACAGTTGCAGTTTTAATCAAAAAAGATTAAATGACTACTGAAAGAGATTAATTTTCAACTGGAAAAGATTTTTTATTGTGCTGACTAGAAAAATGTCAACTAATTGTTGCATATTAACAACAATCAAAAAGCTCATTTTCTACCAAATAGTATAAATTTCTATCAAAATTATCAAATTTTTAAAAACAATCCATTTCTTAAAGATAAATATAATAATTAAATATTCACTTAAACAGAATTAACTAAGAAAAAAATGGAACCAAGTGTTTATATTTTCAGACAAATAGATTGACAATAAACTGATCGAATGCATTTTAAACAAACTAGTTTAACTTTGAAACGATGAGTTGCCTCAAAAATACTAAAAATTTGATAGGAGAACGAAAATCGTACTAAAAAAGCTTAATTTTCTAGCAAAAAGCCGAATTTTCAACAGAAAAGAAGACTTTTATACAGTTGATTTAACAGTTGATTTATATAAAAAATGATTGAATTCTCAGCCACGAAGTTAAATGTTTAAGCAAAGAACGTAAGCTGTCAACCAAATAGTTGAATTTTTATTTAATAATTGAACAGGCAAAGTATTTGAATTTTCAACAGGAAAAAAATTCATTCTCTATAAAAATATAATAGTTTTTATTACAAAAGATAATTTTTTTTTTTTACTTTTGGAGAAAAAAAACTTCTAAATTTTACACTAACTTAAACAATCGTTTTCATTCAATCATTCTAATAATTTGTACATTATATATATTTAAATTTGAAACAGCATTTCTATACGTTCAATTTATTTGTAAAATTTAAAACTAATTTCGAAAAAATTGAAATTATTTGCTCATAATTCTTCTCCCTAGAAATCACGAGACCTTGTTGTTGGTGGCAGGACTTCCGAGTCTCACCGGACTATAGTCCGGAATACGTGAACCAGAGGGGCTGCATCGCAAGGTGTAGCTACTCTGGGGAACTGACGAAATCCCGTCAGTGGGATCTAACCTAAGGAGCGGTACTGCCAGGGGGTACTGGCATACCGCCCTGGAATATCGAGGGCGCGAGTTCTCCTGCTCCCGAAATCAAGATGTGATCGCCGACTCGAGGGCTGCATGGCACTAGGGTCAACCAAAACCTTGAACACCCCAGCCTGCTCTGCCTCCCTCAGTAGAGGCATTCAGGCGAGGGTCATAAAGGAGGTATCTTCACGAGGACTTTAGGAAACGACGTCGAATCCCATAGTATTCAACTGACCTCTGCATGCTGGGCTCCTTAGGGCGCAATCGCCTGGAAGCGGTGTAAAACAATGAGGCTGGCAACAATGATGTCGCCAGAAGACTCCGGGGCTGCCGTGGCTTTGTCTTTCAATAGCTGAGACCGGAATCTCCATGATGCAGATTAATATGCACCACAGCAAAGGCGCCTTGACTGTTCTAGCCAGACGCATGTTAGTGACGTAGACAGAGCTTGCTCTACTCCAAGAACCCTGGTTATAGAGGGAAAGGATTAGCGGCTTGTCAAAGTGGGGCACCATTAATAAGACTCATCCCGAAACAACGCCAAGGGCATGCATTGCTGTTAAGGGTATAGATGCGATTTTTTTTCCTAAGCTCTGATCCAGTTATTACAGTGAGGCTTAGGGGCTGAAGCGGAGAAAGACTAGAGGTTTTAATTGCCTCGGCTTATTTCCTGGTAATGCGGATGGATACCCACCTCCTTGAGAGTTGTAGATTCTAATTCAGCACTGCAAAGAACAGGTTCTCCCTGCTGCTGGGTTGTGATGCGAACTCTCACCATACGGGAGCACACATATCAATGTCAGAGGAAGAGATTCAATCGAGTACCTAGCAGGCACTTACATGGAGATTCCAAATCTAGATGATACTGCCACATTCCAGGTTAAAAACAGGAGTGAGGTTCTCGATCTGACTCCATGCTCGGAGTGGCTGAGGAGCAGGGTAGTAGACTGGGAGAGTATCTGATGAGGACTATCTCTTGAACCACAAATATATCTTGTTTCAGGTAAACCTAGGAAAACCAGCGATTTTAAAAATCAGAAACCCTATAAATACACTTTGGGACTCATATAAAGAGGAATTCAAAGGAGGGCTAGTGCCGTTTCCCACAAACTATGGCAGCATTGATGAGTTAGAGCACGCCGCGGAATTTCTGCCAAGAGCTCTGACTACATCGTATGAAAGACAATAGCGTTGTGCAATAGGGCAAATAGAACCGAATTCTCTTAAGACTGAAACATCTATAAGACGGCCCAGTGTGAATACAATAAAAATATAAGGAAGTATAAGCAGGAAGACTGGGCTTCTGTGTGGAATCGAAGGATATTCCGGAAACAGCGAGGCTCCTTAAGATCCTAGCAAAAAACCAGGAAGCTCGCCTAGGGCTAATAAGGATCGAAAATGGCGAGTTTGCCAAAGACGAAGAAGCAACACTGAGCCACCCAATGGAAGTTCACTTCCCGGGTACTTTAGCGAATTCGAACTAACTTAGAGGAGGAAGACTGGGGCTAAGAGTTAAAGAGGGCCGATTGGAATTTCGCCTCAAAGGTTTTCGACATCAAAAAGGTGGAATGGGCTGTAGGGTCCCCCTGCCCCTTTAAATCACCAGAGGTGGACAGCAGCTTCTCAGCGCTTTTATAAAAAGGCCTGGGATTGGTCATCCCTCTGCTGACGAAGTTATCAAGGGCAAGTAACCTCAAAAACATGTGTTATCGGCATGGAAGGAAGCTAGAGTTGCCTTTATTCGCAAACCTGGGAAGGAGGGCTACAAAGCTACGAAAGATTTTAGACTGATCAGCCTAACGTCTTTAATTCTAGAGGCGTTGAAGAGGCTGGTCGAAATATATATCAGACATGATACACTGTGATGGTGCTAAATGGAAAACATTGATTAAAAAAACAATAATGAATTACTCGAACAATTAATACTCTGCAGTCACAATCTCAAACACAATGCATGTTATGGTCCCATTGAACAAATGGAAACAAACTTTAGTTTGTACACACAAAGAACTCTCTGATTACCGATACTTAAAATACATAAATTATAATTTATAATATAACACTAAGGTGGCGCTACGAACTTGGAGAATGTTAACATTATTGGAGAATAAATCACAGCAATATCAGTAGAAACAATATACTCAATTCCTAATATAGGTACAACGTTACTAGCAAGATAAAGGCTACTACTGTTTAATTTCACACATTGTTTTTTCTGGGAGGGAAATTTCTTACGCCAAAGTACCGGAAACGCGACAGTCTTAAAAGCGTCTATGAAGCGCAAGTAGAGTCGTGCATCAAAATATCAAATCCGGGAATTTGCATGAATATCCGGCCGCAAAGTCACGTTGGGTCGCATTTGCAATGTCCTGTGTTTCCATAAATTGCATAATCCAGGGATATTTCGTTTTGACGTTTAAGCAGAGCCAGCTTCCACTCTTGCCACTTCTTCTGCCTTTTATTTCCTAATTCCTCTCTCGTTTCTCACTATTTTGATTGAGGTATTCATCGCCAGCTTGAAACCAGAGACATTCGTATAACCACAATGTTGCGGTTTCCTTCTCAATTCTCAATTCTCGACACGTTCATACTTTTACCTAAAAACGGAAACAATTTCAAAAAGGTAAATCAAAATCCGCGCTATGATATGTTAAAGTTTTTTCTTCCCCCACCCCCTGGTTTTCTCGTGAGGGGGGTTGAAATATATTCTATTTTCAAGAAAACAGTTTAATTGTCAACCAACAAAGATATTTTTCTAACAAAACCATCAATTCCTCTAAAAAGTGGTTGGAATTTGTTAAACAAATTAGGTTTTTTAAAAAAGTAGAGTTTTTACGAAATGAAAACTATTTTTACCACAGCTAGATGAATCTTCGACCAAGAAAGATAAATATTCCAAGTCTAAGAAATAAAATAGATTTTTAACAACATATGCTTTTTTAACAAGATAGCTAGATTTTCAACAACAAAATTTTTTATTTTTAACAAACAAAGAGAAATTTTAAACACAATAGTATTATTTGTTAACAAAAGGGATACATACATATAAAAAATATCAAACCAAAAATAGAATAGTTAAATTTTAAACTAAACTACATGAATTTTTAACTGGAGCCATGAATCATCCACTAAAAAAATTAATTTTGGAGCAAGTAGTTTAATTTAAGGCAAGTTGTTTTGTTTTCAACTAAAAAGTATAATAATTTACAGTGAATAGAATAATTGGACTTTGAATTTTTTAGCTCCCCCCCCCCTTTCCGCGAAAGGGGGTATGAAATATATTAAATTTTCAACAAAATAGTAGAGTTCTCGTCCAAAAATGATGCGTTTTCAATAAAAGATTAAAATGTTTACAAATTAGATAAATTTTGTTTGAAAAAATAAATTTTTAACAAATAAGTTGAGTTTTTAACAATAGAAAAATATTTTTAACCGAGATATATAAAGTTTCGACCAAGAAAGATCAATTTTCTACCAAAAAAATTAATTTTTAAAGAAGAAATTAAGATTAGATAATGATTAGTTTGCTCGAATTTCAGTTGGGTTAAAAACTTTATTTTTTTCTCGGTTCGAACGTCTCTCCAATAAATAAAATAGATTTATTTTAAATATTAATTTTCCAACAGAATAGCTAAACTTACAACAACAAAATTTTTATTTTAAACTAACAAAGCGAAATTGTCAACCCAAAAATTTAATTTTATAAGTAAGGGTACCAATTTTCAACAGATCAGTTGAATCTACAACTACAATGATAAATCTTTGACGAAAATATGAATTTTTTTCCAAAGAAGTTGAAAATTTAACCAAGGAGTTTAATTTTCAAGTAAAAAAAACTTTGAAGTGAAAATGTAATAGTTAAATTTCACACTGAACTACATGCATGTTTAACTGAAATGATGCATCTTCTAGCATGAAAATTAATTTTTAGGGAATTACCTTAATTTAAGCCAAGTATTTGTATTTTTTACTAAAAAAAAATTAATTAACATCGATTGAAATAATTAGATTTTTAAGATTTTGCAAATCCCCCTTCACACATTTCCAAAATAGGGGGTTGAAATATATTATAATATAATATAATTAAATTCTTAAACGAAAAAGTTATATTTTAAAAAACATAGGTAAATCTTCTACAAATAGGTTAAATTTTGTTTATTAAGATATAATCAATAATAAATAAATAATTAATTTATGTCATCCAATTTTCAGAAACTAAATTTAAATTTTTGTTCAATTTAATATTGTAAAAAAATTATTCTCATAATAATTAATTAATCATTTCACAACATGAAAAGCTTTTCACTATAATTTTTACTTAAGCACTCCAATAATCTTTAATTAATATCTTTTTTCAATTTTTAGCTTTTATTTCTTATAACTTGATTTATTAATAATATTTTAAACTATTTCCACAAATACTTTTTAATAGAATAAATTTACAGTTAATCAGTTGAAAACCTGAAGAGCATTAATCAATAATTTTCATTAAATCATTCTACTAATTTTTAAATATATTCTCTTTAAATTCAAAATAGAATTTCTATTCCTGTAATTTATTGATAGCATTTAAAAATAATTTCAAAAAATATTGAAATTATTTACTAAAATACCTAATATTGAATAAAATAATCTAAAAGTAAGTAATCAATTCATGTTACTTAATTTAAAACATCCTAAATTTAGTCTTCATGTGATTCAATATTGTTTTAAAAATTAATAAACTAAAAATAAATATTAAATTGTTTCAACACAAAAGAAAATAATAAACCATTATTTTAATTTACAATTCAAAGAATTTAAAGCTTTAAAAAATTATGTTTATTGAAACATTTAAATAATTTTCACTTTTAATATTTTATAAATTCAAACTTGCGTTTGTTTGTCTTTAATTAATTACAGGATTCAAAATTATTTTAAAAAAATATACATGTTAGCTGAATTTATAAATAAATAATTAATGAGTAAAAAACAGAAAAATCTTTAAAAAATGATTTTTATTACAATGTATGTACGTATAAGTTTAAAAATATAATTCAGATACTCATTTTCTCAATAGTTACTTAATTAGTTTTTAATATAAGAAGCAGTAATGAATTATTTTCAATAAAACATTAAAATCTAAATTAAAATTAAATAATCTTTTTAAATAATATCATAAAAACTAAAAACATCTTGACATGTAAATTTGAAGATGAAATTCAAATAATTATTTGAAAACGTTGAAGACATATTTAAAATAATGAAATTGAAATAGAAAAAATTATAAATATAAATAAACTTTTATCATAAAAATCATATATCATATTGAATAACACAATCTCAAAGTAATAATAAATTTATTTTCTTAGTTAAAGAATATTAAACTTTAATAATTATGTTATGTAATATTGTGAAAAAATTATTTAAATAATAATAATTAAACAATGATTAACATAGATAGCATTAAATAAATTATTAACATTGAATCATTTAAATAATTTTTATTTTAGATTTTTTTTTTCCTAATCTGCGCTTTCCTTTGTGTGACGTGGATTTAGCAACCAACTAATAACTAATTAATCAGTTTACAAGATAAAAAAGCATCCAAGAATTATTTATATTAAAAAATAT
>JAAAKG020152010.1:0-31212 GCA_010014905.2 Druon quercuslanigerum
CACCTTTATGCAATAAGTTTATTTTGCAAGTCGAAATCATATTCAAGTTCAGTATCAATTCTTCATATGGTGGAGACTGTAGCTTTAACTTCCGTCCCACCAAACTTCAGTTATTAGGCAAGGAATGGGAAGGAGGGGGGTGGAACCGAGAGAGTAGTTTGAGAGATATTGTCCATTAAAACTTTAAACAAATATATTCAGATTTGTCTGAAATTTATACAGTAATGTGCCTTTCTCGCTAATTAGGACCCTGAAAAAAATATTTTTGATGTAAATTGACGAACGCCTTCAAATTGCGCTTTAGCAAAATTTCCTTGAAAAAATACTTATTTCCATAGAATATATATTTCCGTATATGTCAATTTTTAAAAATGTTTTTAAAGGTCCTAAACATCTCTACAATTTCTCACGAATTTTTAATTAACGTTCTTCAGACAATGGATTATGTTTAATGGACCCCTGTTATCAAAGAAGAATTTTAAAATCTGCATGCTCCAGATAAAAATTTAATAAGTAAGGGAAATTATAAATCACAATAAATTTTCGAGAAACTGTTTTCATGTATGATTTCCCAAACTTCTCAAATGCCTGATAAAATTATTGTGTCCTTCTTGTAGATTTTAATATTGTTTTTTTGAAAACAGGGGTACATAATACATAAGTTATCGCCTAGAGAACGATAATAAAAGAGCGGTTTAAATTTAGGGAGGGTTGAAACCTCTAAAAACATTTTAAAAATTGACAGACATAAAAATATAAAAACTATGGAAATACGATTTTCTTAAACCACATTTTGATAACACGCAAGTTGAAGGCGTTCATCAATTATCACCAGTTCCAATTTATATTTTTATTGTTTTGTTTTTCTGATCCAAAATATAGCGGGAAAATTAAATAATTAATCAGTTCATTAATGAACTTATTTAAATAATATTCGCTTTATTTATTTATTGATAAAGTAATGAATTAATCAATCAATTAATCAACTACCTAAGCGGGAAAATATGTTCTATTTTTATTGACTACTTTATTTTTTTGTAGGTAGATTATTTTCCTCAGATAAACTCTTCTTTAATTTCTTAATTTAAAAAATGACATTTTTGACTATGCTCTATTTATTATATCACCTTCCCTAAAAATGTATAGAACTTATAAGCCTATTGCTTTCAGATTTGCTAAAAAAATGTAAACAAACATAAACTTAGAAACTTTCTTTTCTCATTATTATACTTAACATTTTTATAATAATTAATCTTTTATTTGTTTATTATATGAAATTCGGAAAACATAAAGCTCCAAATTTAAAGAATCATTTAACTGAAAAAATGTCTATTGATCCACTATGATAGGTGTTACAAAATAACATCAATCACCAAACATACCATATTTAATATAATTAAGAAATTTGTAAAGTGCACAATATTTAAAGCAAAACTTATACGTACTTTTACAATGTTACGGGACATAAGGAAAAACTTAAAATGTTAATTAAATTCTTAATAACTAACTTTCCACGAATGTGTCACTAGTTTCATTTGAGGGCGAATAAAAATCTTTGATGTTTTATTATGTAAAATAATTTCTTGGAGAAGCTTCAAGCTGTCATAAAATTTAAGGAAATATTTTTTATTTTATTTACTTAAGCCCCATTAAATTCCGATAACTTTAAAGTGAAATTGCAATTAACATTTTTATGTGTTTCTTCATGCGAGTCTTTAAAAATCACATTTTTTTAATCAAAGAAAGATAATTTACGTCGTATAATTTTCGGAATACATAAAAATTCAAATAGAAAGAAACAGGAACAAAAGAGTAAAAATCAATTACGTTGCTCTAGCTCTACATTATCACCAACTACAGGATTAGGCACCAAGTCATTTTCAGACATACGATTATCTGAATTTTTTAAGTTCGTATCAATTTCTCAATCAGAAATTGAAGTTCTTAAGACGCTGTCAGACGTTCCAACAAGAACTTGAAGCCTTCGAAGTAATATCATTTGTTCCATCAGGCGCTGCGTAGAAAGAAATAAATTCCAGCGATGTATTCTGATATGCCAAAGATTTATCGTCAGTTGCTCTGGTAACTCGACATGAATTCTACACGTTTGCACATGGAAATGAATTAATGTCTTCAACAGTGCAGTAGAGAGAGGTTGCCCAAATTATGTGATTGGCGGATAAAAATGATTTAAAGTGTGCGAATAATAAGGAATCGCATTTGGGATAACTGGTGGTGCAAAAATCTCAGATGTATTGTTCTCTGCCGTCCAAGTGGTAATATTTGGACATACAGGTGATATACCGTGATTTTGTTGAGGAAGGTGTGAAAGTTATGGCGACAACATCGGATACGTTGGTGTTGAAAAAGGGGTGGAACTCGAGGAATTTTAGCCACTGCAAATGCTTGAACTAGAAGAAGAGTATTCTGCTGCAAAATATTTTGGAAATATCATTCACTGTCTTGGGTTACAGTTCACCTTGTTTGGTCATCAGTGCATCAGTCCTTGCCTATTGCTGCATAAACAAGGTTTCTCTCAACTCATCTTTCTCCTTCTGTAGTTTCTGGCGTTTCGACATTTTCAGTTGACCACCCTTTAGTCAGTCTATTCTTTTTCAGGGAACTTCAATATACCATCGGCGAGAAAATTCGAGTCCTCTGGGTTTGACTTTGAAAAAATAAGGGTGAAAAAAATCGTAGCTTAATGAAAGAAGGATCATTTTAAAGGTGAAAATGTTGTACGTTACTGAGCCGAAAAGTAATGTTGTCCAACATTTTTTGCATCTTGCAGATTTTAAAATGCGATAAAAAGTAAGGAAATTTGACTGCTTTTAAAGACAGGGAACTTTGAAGCATAGTTTTCAATTGAAAAAATAATACGAAAAATCTAAAAAAAATTCATGGTGGTACTTTGAACATTTCTGAACAGATTGCCGTTGAAAAAATTTCAAAATATAAATAATTGTTCGTTTTTTGTACATAAATAGTTACTTGGACTGTCTGTAATAACTTTCAATTTGCAAGAAGTAAGTGTTTCTTGTTATCTTCGTGCGAATTGCGATATTGGAAAGTTTTTTATACGGGAAAGCAAGTGCTCCACCAGCGTGGTGCTGTTTTTTCAGGATGTCGTTCTGGGTTTTCCTTACCACGTGCTTCCGAAGCCTTGCCACCAGGCTTTGACCAGGGCCGTGCCTCTTAAACTGTGATGCCTCTCTAATCTCAATTTACGTTTTCATTCATGAAATAAAAGTAGTAGGCAAAGTATGATGATATTATTTTAATTAAAAACAATTATAATAAGTTCAGTGTGCTTACGGTCTTCTACATTATTTCCCGAAATTTTAAGATATTATTTTCTTATTGTCTCAAAACGTTTGCAAATTTGTTTTGGTATAATTTCAGAATTTTATTTTGGAATCATTAAAATTTAAATTTTTCGAGGCCTTTACAATTTTTTATTAATTCACCAATTTTGTTAAAACATTTACATTTCTTTTAAAAGCGTTTCAATTTTCCTTCAGTCTTATAAGAAATTCTGCCAAATTGTCGATATTTTCTACATTATTTTCCAAAATTTTCGGAAATAATTAAAAATCTTGGTAAACATTTTTATAAATTTATTTTTAAAAAAATTAATTAAAACTTTCCCCGCAATCTTAAGTTGAAAAATTCATTTTTTTAACCATTAAAATCCCTTTAAATACTTCACAATCTTAATTTTTAATTCTCTAAAATTTAAATTTTATTTGAAATTAGTCGGTATCAATCATTTTTCCGTCATCAGTTACAAAATTAAGTAATTAAATATTTATATCTCTTTCACAGAGCAATTTTCACCACAGGGAATAAGTTCGCAGGATACATCCCTGTCGATTGGGGTCTCGTTCTGCCTCGCTCAAAGCCAGATGGTGGCTCGGAGGCGCAAGTTCGGTAGCACGTGATGAGGAAAACCTAAGACGATCCCTTGAAAAAGTGGCACCACGCTGGTTTCTGGCACTTGCTTTCCGTATAAAAAACTGACTTCCAATGTCGCAGTTTGCGCGAAGACAACAAGAAGCACATACTTCTTTTAAATTGGAAGTTATTACAGATAGTCCAAGTAACTACCTCTAATTTAAATCTCTTCTTTATCTTCAGTAGAACCGAAGATAGTTTAGTTGCATATTTATGTACAAAAAAAGAATAATTATATATATTTTGCAATTTTTTCAATGGCAATCTGTTTAGAAATGTTCAAAGTACCACCATGAACTTTTTCAGATTTTTCATATTATTTTCTCAATTGAAAACTATGCTTCAAAGTTCACTGGCTTTAAAAGCGGTCAAATTTCCTTACTTTTGATCACATTTTAAGATCTGCAAGATGCAAAAATGCTGTACAACATTACTTTTCGGCTCAGTAACGGACAACATTCTTACCTTTAAAATGATCCATCCTTCATTAAGCTACGATCCCCCCCCCCTTTATTTGTGACCGGAGATTCGCCTTCTTCTATCCCAGATTCCAATTCTAGTGAGTGAACAGTGTCATCTAAATTTCTAAATGATGAATTGGCTTCTGGCGCAACGGAGTGAGGTGATATCAGAAGTATATTATTTTTTGGGGGATTTTTCACTGTCTGCCGATTGATTTAAATTAATTTCTGATTCTGCTGAAATCTCAGGTTTCTCCATTATTAAAGATATTCTTTTCTTTAGTGGGAATCTAAAAGCTTGTTCACTTCGTGGCTTTTCTGTTAATTGATTTGAAGCAGTTGATTGAGAACAGATTGTTTCGCTAACTTTAAGCGGAGTTTTTTCTGGAGAAGCTGTAATTCGATTTGCATCAGGCTCTGGCGGCGTATTTTCCTTTAAAACATCATTTATAACTGCAAATATTGCGTAGTCAATCCCTTTTCGATTGGATGATGGCCCAGGACCTAAAAGTTCGTGCATAATATCATAGATAATGCCAATCTATTTGGCCGCCACTTCCAATTTTTCGAAGCCCCTTTCTTATTTGGTAGTACTTATCTGAAATATATGGAATATAAATTCATTGAGATCAAAATCAAATATGCTTTCTTATGAATAACTTTGTAAACTGGAACCAGAGCATAAAAAATTTACTAATAAAAATTAGATCTCCAAACTAGCCCCTTTCCGGGTCATTAGAGACAATTTCATAACTAAGGAAAAAGAGAGAAAAAAAAGGAAAAGTCAATCAAAACCAACCTCTAACTCTTCCTTATTCTGCCTCTGCCTGTTTTATACTGCTAGGGTTCAATATGTTTTAAAACCAATTTAGACTTAATTAGAAATTATTTATAGGAAATCTACAGGTATGAATATTAGAAAGATACTCCCTAAATCTGATTTAGCGATAAAGCTACCGCTAATTTAAATCAGCGTATATACGCTGATATCAGGGAAATTTATTTGTTAATCAGTGAAATTCCACTGATAAAGAACTAGATTTTGCTAATTTAGCAACGTATATACGCTACTTCGTATTATCAGTATACTATCGCCTATTCAGAATTAGAGAATATGCTGATTAAAATTCACTTAAAATCTTAAAATAAAAACCATAGATATGTATAAAAAAATTCGTTTTGTCTAATTTTAAATTTATTGGTGAAAATTGGATAATCTATACAAATTCTTTTTTAGATCAAGAACAAAGAATTAATTCAATCAGTTTGCTGATCTCAGTTTGTTTATAAATAAATTTCCGGAGAAAAATATATGACCGGAAAAATGATTTTTGGAGAAAGGGAAAAAATCCTGATGGAAGAAGATTTTTTCTGCTTCTTCAAAAAATAACATGTTTGGACAGATCGTAAAATTTCAAATTTCTGAAATTTGTGATTAAAATGTTAAACTCTCGCACCCAAGGAAAGTGTTATTTATATTTTGAAGGACGCGGGAACGAGGACCCAACCTTAAATTTGAATTGTCTCAATTTACTCTGTAAATGCTAGAATTACGTATTTTTTTTAGATAATTAGGGCCTATTTCTTTTTTGAATCAAATATGTATTCGGAATGAGAAATTGGCTAATTTTAATAGTTTTTGTTCAAAACTTATTTTTATAGCTGCTCAAGTTAGAATAAAAAAAGGTTTTACAGCAAAAGTATTGAAATCAGCCAATTTTTATCTCCGAATACATATTTCATTCAAAACAGGATTAAGCCCTAATTATCTAAAAAATATGTAGTTCTAGTATTTATGGTGTAAAATGAGGTAATTCAATTTAGACGTTGGCCCTGACTTCAAGGCACTTAAATTAAAATTAGCACAAAAATGCATTATGAAAGAAGTATCTTTATCTCCTGAGCTGTTAGAAATACGTAAAAACAAACAACATTTTCAGTATCGTCGTTATACAAGTATAAAAGAAACCAGCAATACTTACTAGAAACCAGATATTCTGGTAAGCTTAGTCAGTTATTGTGGTAGAAATTGATTTTCGACCATTGAATTTCGATTTTCTTCTACAAAAGTTTCCGACAACAATGTGCAGCAACTATTTTCCGCTTCAATAAAATTTCGTGTCTGTATATAACCTGTATGTTAATGTATGTATCAATAAATGGCGATAGATACAACGCTGGAAGCAAAAGTAGCATATTGTTGATGCGTTCTGTTCTTGAAACTATTCTTTAAAACTAATTTGTTCGTGATTTTACATAAGGTGCACGTAGATCACCGTGGTCAATACCAAAAATCTCGACCATTTGCTTTGATTATTTATTGTCTACAACGTAAATATGGTCGAGAATATTTTTCAAAGACATCCAAAAAATATGTGCTTGGTTCGGAAGTATTCCTTTAGCACCCGTGTTTAGACAGATAACGCGCAATTTCTTCTTCTAACAAAAATAAATTTGCAGGTCACTAAAATTATTTATATTTATATAACTAAAAATACAATTAACAAATCGCGATTGTTCGAGAATGGGACATTTAAGCCAAAGCGTGAATTGACACATTCAGCAAAATTACGACACCATAATTTCGGATTAAAATAACTATAAAGCCAACTACTCATAAAAAATTGCCTTCTTTCGGCGACATTAAGATGTTCTGCTTTTTCTGTGTACTAAGTAATATGTTCACTAGGATGGTCCAAAAATGCATGGCAATTATTTTTCCAATCTAGATGGCAGTGATTCCCCCATTTTATTCCAAATCTGAAAAAAGAAATAACGTATTTTTTTTTTAATTCTGATTTTAACAGTCGCCGGTTTTTGAGTTTTTGGAATAATTTACCGAGAGAATTATTCAACAAAGAATTTCATGTATTGGACATATGGATTTGACACCCTTAACACCCCCTCGCGAGTCCCCAAAAAGTACCCTTAAAACTAAAAATATCTATTCTTTATGAAATTGAACTTTTGGAAACTGTATTCTCGACTTTTTACATTTTCATTCATGAGAGTGTAATGCAATACCCCAAATTTTCGATTTCTGCTTTTTAACGGACCTTTACGTTTCGACACTCGCAGAGTCCGTAAATCATAAAATTATGTCGGTGTCTGTCTGCCTTCTTGTCTGATGTCTGTCTGTATCTCTGTCTGTGTGTATGGTTCCCTGAATGTTGCAGCAACGCTATCTTTTAAAGGAATTGTCCAATTGATTCACCCTTTGACACACTTCAAAATGAAGATTAAGTTGGTCAAGCAGATATTTCCAAACAAAATACAAAAATTTAGAGCATTTTCAAAATTTGAAATTTTTTTCTTGAAATTTCAAAAAATGTTGTCGACGTTTCTTATAGATGGGTAGAAGGATTGCAAATTACCCAAATAAAATGTTCAATTTTGCCTAGGGCGCGTGACTGTTGGTTCTCGCGCGGCGCGATCGATAATATATTCATCTCGGGCTTCGCGCTCGGTCTTTCTATGTACTCTAATTTTGTGCGAAAGCCTTTTAAAACGAAAGGTCCAAGCATCGACAACTGACATTTGGTGATTGTGAATTCTCTTTAGTTAAAGCTCCTTCGGCTTTAACGAACTCATTCTCATCACGTATCTAGTGCTTCGCACTCGATTTCGTCGAGAATGCGAACTCTTCTATATTAGGATCAACTATATCAGTACAAATCTCCTTTTTAATGGTTAATTGATTATTTGTTTCTCATTTTGCATTACATTTTATTCTTAGCCATTCTGAAAAATGTATATCATTTTGATAAACATATATTATTACCATTCATAATATGCATTATTATTATAAAAAAAAACTATCCTTACCGTCTTATTTTTATCATTGAATAAATGGGCATTCTATTGAAATAAAAAATATTATTAAACATTTTATTGCAACTTGAGTCGCTTTGCCATAAATCTAATTTCTTTATTTTCAATCTAGGCTTAACTTAGGCGAAAAATTTTGGTAACTAAAGTTTAACTCTCTAATTTAAGAGTCTCAGAGTTCAATTAACATTTTTCTTTACCAAGTTACGCCAATTTGAAATTACGAGATATGTCCCATTATGTCTTGAGTTTTAAATTTTGCTTTAAATACTATGAGGCAGACATTTTTTACTACTTCACCCCCAAGCACAAATTTTCAAGAAAAAATACCTAGTAGAAAATATCTGCCTTAAAGTATTTAAAGCAAATGCTCAATACATAATGGGACATATCTCGTAATTTCGAATTGGCGTAACTGGGTATAGAAAAATAGTAACTGAACTCTGCGACTCTTAAATTAATGAGAAAGAGCAGTACTATATGATAAAACTTCAGGAAAAATCCCAAAAAATGTTGTGTCTTCTATACATAACCTCAAAAGTAGCCAAAAATATAGTTACCAAGAGGGTATAGGTGGAGGCTCCAGGAGGTGGTTAGAGTAAAGAGGAATGGAAGGGATGGTGGGGGAATTATAACAGGGGTTAGGAATGAATTAGAGGGAAATTTTTATGGAGAGGGAGAGGGCAAGGACGTGCAAATAAGGACAGCAAAGATAGGAGGGGTAACTTGTAAGTTTGTGATTTTATACAATAAGGATGGGATGATAAGGATGAAAGAATGAATAAAAGAATTACTAGGAGAGTGAAAGGAGGGTATGGAGGTACTTAAGGGAATTTAATGCTAGAATGGGGGGCTTTAAAGGAAAAGGGGAGATTTTTGAAAGGAAATTGAATGATAAGATAATACATAAGGAGGAGGAGAGTCTAAGAGATTGCATGAAGGATAGAGGCTAAGCGGTGGCGAATGGTATGGTAGCATGGGACGTAGAGGAAGAATACACGTATGTGAGTAAGATTGGGGTAACAGTGAGAGACTGTGTGATCATGAATATGCAAGAGTGGAAGAAGTAGGAGAAATTCGCAGTGGACGGGAAAGTGGAATCAGACAATCAGCCTTTCAGTTTGGAAATGGATGGTCATATAAAAGAGAGAGTGAGAAGGGCAAGTGTGGTAATAAGGCAGGTGTGGAGGCTGGAAAACAGGTTCTTCGCAGATGATTTTGGAAGGAGAATAAAATTGTTCGATACGATAGTGATGAGTGTCTTATTTCATGGAGAAGAGGTTCTTCGCTGATAATACTGGAAGGTAAGCGATGAGATAAATAGGATATAGGAGAGGTATGCAAAGTAGACACTGTGGTTGGCAGGAAATACGCCTAACTTTATTGTCTGAAGGGAGACAGGAAGAACACGTTAAGGGATTATAACGAGGAATCGAGCGTGTGAATATGAGGAAAAAATTTTGGAATAGGGGGAAGGTAAGCTGGTTAGGGAGTGTTGGTGGAAAAAGGAGAACAGGCGTAGGGTTGTGTAAATGGAGGTCGAAAGGAAAAGGTATCTTAGAGCGAATGGATTTCAGATGGCTGAAGTAAGAAGGATGCACGAGGAAGGAAGGAGGGTATATGAGATGGTTACAAAGAATGGCATCGAGCGAGAAAAGGCAGAAGGAGAGGAGAGAATAAGGGAGTCAAGGTTTAACGGGAACTATTTGTGGATTATGCCAAGGGAGAGAGCGCAATATTTGTGTGAGAAAGGAGAGCAAGGAAGTCAGGGACTTATAGCGAGAACAAGATGCGGATGCATGGATGGTTATAATAGGTTCTGGCTTTCTGTAGGTTGTGCAGATTATGCGGGAAGGGGGATCCAAAAGGGGAGCACTGGTTGGAGGAGTGTGAAGAGGTAAAAAGGACTGGGATAAGCATGGAGGTATTATTGCATAAAAGTGGGGTCAAAGGGTAGTAGAATGGGTGAAGGGGGATCTGGGTAAGATGGAGAAGAAGAAAATGAATGAGGAAGACGAATGGAGAAGAAAAGATTAAAAACAGGAAAGGAGGCAGGTGTAAGAAAATGGTAAATATAATAAACTCAAGACATAAATATATGCCTTCGAGACATAGAAACTTGTGCTCAAGACATAAATTGAAGTCTGGCTCCGTATGAAAACTGAGACAGGCTGAAGTCAATCTTTTCGACTTTAGCATGTCTTGATTGGGGGCAAATCAAATCGAAAACCGCATTTAGATTTTTGTAGAGAATTATCGAACGAAGAATATCATGTATTGCGTGTATTGTTATAAACACAAATGCCAATTATTTATAAAATTGACCTTTTGGGAACTGTATTCTCGCCTTTTTTTACTTAAAATTATGTATATTCGTCTAATGGAACATTGATCAACATTTATTATTTAATTTCCAATTATTTAAACAAATGGAATTTGTTAAAATATTTTTGTTCATAAATTTTGTTTTTTCCCTAAAAATTATTGCTATTGGCCTATTTAAATATTTATAACAGTCGTTCATTATTTTTTGATTATTTAAGGAAATAAAATTTTTCGAAACTAAAAAGTTTAAGACGGAGAAAGAGTGCTGTTAAAGAGGAGTTGTATTTTGTGGTAAAAGCTGTCAAAAGGTCTACAGGGGAGAAGTATTATCAGGAGCTAAGTGTGTAGGAAGAACGTGCCTGAGTCGTCTTAAGAAAATCCAGATGTTTTCATTTTTATTTTTGTTTTAGATAGAATTTTAATTATATTGATTGTATAAATTCCTGATACTGGTCTGTACTAAGTTTATTTATTTCTAACATTTGTCTTGAATAATACTGTTTTTTGTTTTTTTAGTCAATCTACGTCTTTTCTCTCATTCTTTCATTAGATCTTGGATATAATAAATAAGCCAAGGAATGGATTTCTTCTTTGCTTTAAGGTTATGGAGAAGCGCAAATTTTTCACAGGCTGAAGATAAAAATGTAGTCAGACAAATCACCTTTCTCTTTATATCCTTTTAAGTAAAAATGCTATTCCAGTCATAAGTAGAGAGGTTTGTATGCACAGAGGACTTAAAATAGAGGAGGGATTAAAGGAGAACTAGTGTTGGATGCTGATAAGATCATTGGGAACTATAGATAATCCAGGAGAGAACTATACTAATTTTAAATAGTGAGTTAAATTATAAGTTAAATTATATAAGTTATATAAGGTCAAAAATATGAGTCTCAAGTTCCCTATCTTAGGAGACGTTAGGAGGTTGGTAAATTACACTCGCCAACGCACTATCCTGAGGCTTAAAGGTAACTCATCAGTAAGGTAGTTAGCAGGATGACCCACTCCCACCTGTACATCCCCTAAGCTGTTATGATTATAGAGACAGCCCGTACTCCATGTTTTCTCATCTCGACCTCTGCGGAAAAATTTGTAATGAACAACTGCTACGAAGCTTGAAGGAATGGTAGTTATACACCAGGTCCCGGGCATAGCTATGAAACAATAGGAACAGGGTATAAAGTGATGTTTAAATTCATGTTAATTGGCGGGTAAAGACTGAGCGCTAACGTGAAAAATATGTAAAGTTGCCATTGTGAGAGTGATAGGTAATTTCAAGTATAGTTGAATATAGAAGCGTTTGAATGACTCAAATAAGTTGAAAAATCCTTTCCATAAAGCTAAAGTAACAGACATATTATACGCGGCTCGCATGGAGCGAGAATATTTTATGGGTAGATTAAAAACACTCTCGCAGACGACGTTTATTTAATTTTTCCAGATCAATCGAACACTATTACCGTATAAGGCTCTGCAAATTTACCGTAAAATTATCGTATGTGGATAAAAAAATTTACAGCATCGATGATCGTACTTAATAAATGAATATCTGACACAATAGTCGTACCCATTGATATATAGTCGGCCAAATGCGCTTGTTTTTTCAATCAGATTTTTAATTTAATTATTATAATAATACAAGAAAATATAAAAAGTCATTTTGCATTATAAAATGCAGCAATATGGGATTTTTAGGTCAATTGTGGCGGGAGATACAAATTTATTATGGAAGAGAATTTTAAAATAGTTATTAAAGATCTGTAAAATCCAATTAATATTCATGCTTGCGAGTCAATCGAATTTTCCGTACAGTTATCGTACTATGTTGTACGGTAATCCTAAGACGTACATCACTTAAAATTATTGTACATGTACAATAATTATCGTACGTCTGGCAACATTGGTTTATTTACTCAATAAGCATATATTTAAATTCCATCCCCTTAATATTAGACCTTGCAATAAGAGAGACAGAGAGACAAGTGACGTCAGCCGTGACGTCAACAAGACAGCAGAGGGAATAGAGGCGAGGAACGCGAGTAGAGCGACAGCGAAGCTCGACCCGCGCATCTTCCTCCACGGATTTCTTACCCTCTACGCGCCACTCCCACGCAACGCCCACGTAGTGTCCGCTATATAAGGGAGCAATTTAACCCAGAAGGTCAGTTGTTTTTTCTCCCTACTTCGTTCAACGCTTCCTTGGTGCGCCGTATCCTTTTCAAAGTCGGTAAAAAGCGAAATTTATGATCATTACATCACTGATTGCATGACAATTGATCGAAGATAGATAGATGAGTGGTTCGAAAACTATACTCGAAAGCTAGATTCGATTAACCTTGATTAGAATAGGATTTGATTAATTGACTGATGCTCATGGTAGATTGATAGATTCTGTTCTATCAGACGCATCAAGTTGATTAATCTAGATTTGTTTTCTGCCCAGCAGGTAGTAGCTCCAAGATGGAATTAGTAGACAACTGTTCCGTAGTTACATCCAGGAGTAAGAAGCGAAAGCTCGCCAAAGAGTCCGGGAATGGTTCGGACAGTGCTAGTTGTGGTCAGTCCTCGGCCACGTCAATCAGAGGAAGCAGCAGGACGTCAAGAACGTCAGTCTTAAGCGCGGCACTATCCCACCTCACAGTAGTCCTTGACACGCGAACTTCAAACGATAAAAAAACATCCTCAGGACCGGTTAAAATACCCCAAATAAACATAATCGTAGACGAGGGTAACCATCCTTATACTGTCCTGCATAAGCTTCTAAAGGATTCAGTTAAATATAAACCAATCGTTTATAATCTCGGGTCAGATGTTTTTTCGTTCGCGTGGCCTATATTGAGGACTACCGTAAAATTATATCAAATTTAGATGAGCAAGGCTTTCAATATAATCTATATAAAAGCATTGACTCTTAGCCTATTAAACTAGTAATAAGAAACATCCCTATCGCGTACTCAGAAGACCTAGTACACTCTGAACTTAAAGAGGAAGGGTTCACTATTACGTCAGTTGCTCGCATGAGAAACCGACAAACCAAGAGAGCCCTACCAATGCTTCTAGTAACGGTGCCGAATTCACCTCAGGCAAAAGAGCTCCTCAAGCTCCAGTCTATTGCCTTTATAAAAATAAAAGTCGAGCCCTATGTTAAGCCTAAGGAAACCTCCCAGTGCTTTTAGTGCCAAAGGTTCCATCATGACTCTGACGTATGCCATGTCACTCCGCGCTGTGTGAAGTGTGGTGGCGCGCATCAGAGTTACACATGCAAAAAGGATCCTGAATCGCCGGCCACTTGCGCTAACTGTGCTGGAGACCATCCCGCAAATTACAGAGGTTGTTCTGCTTTTTAAAAAGCGTCCAGGAAACCCCTAATTAACAAATCAAAACTTAATAATTCGCGTAAAGAAACGGTGCCTATTAAACCTGCTGTACAGAACGCTCTAAAAGAAAATCGTATTCATGAATACACCCCAATAGTTAATGCCCAGCCTCAGAAAAAATGCCACTGCACAGCGCTGCAGTTGCCTCTCCTTCAAAAGCAAATGTGATCAAACTCCAAACTATGCAAACACCCGAAACTTAGAAAATTAATAACACTCACGCTAAGCCACCTATCACCAAAAAAATTCCAGGCTAACAAAACAAAATTACTCCAGCCATTGTCCCCGATAAAAATACACCCTATCAGGATATTAAAATAAACCTTGTAAATCTATTAAAAAGATAGCTACAACTTTAACCACTAATATTATGGGGAAAAAATCAACATTAAATGGCCAACTTCAATAACAATACTCTAAAAATCATTTTTTGGAATGCTCAGGGTAGCCACATATCTCTACAAAAATAAAATCACCATTTCCTTGCTCAGTGAAACTTTACTTTGCGAATCCATACAAATCACGAACTAATAATTCCTGAACTCAAAGTCCTTGAAGCTACGGCTATACAAATAAAAATTCACGGGAAACCATATGCCATCGTATTGCTCTACCAGACTCCCTCTCGTGAATTTTCAAAAAATGATTACAGAAAAAGATTCAAACTTGCACCCTCAGTAATCGCTGCGAGACCTAAATGCTAAACACTTAGGCTAGAATAGCAGAACAGCCAACAAAATTGGAAAACATTTATTTGAATTTATAAACGACCCGCATCTATCCGTCTCGGCTACTTATATAATCATGACAATCTCACCATTGATGAATTTGACTCAGATCACCGACCAGTTCTTCTTAGCCTTTTTACTAACTGTGAAAAAGCTGCGGTTGTGCCTCGCTATAATTTTGCAAAAGCAAATTGGCAAACATTCAACTTGACCTTAGAAACCCATGTTAATTTCGAACCTTTACTAACAGACAGTACTCACATTGACTATGCCATTGCTAATCTAACCTCGAGCATAAAAACTGCTATTCAGGCTTAGTCCTTCAGACTACCATTAACAAATACGATTCACCTCTCAGCCCCGAGATTAAGGACCTAATCCTCGCGCGCAATAAACTCTGCTAAACACATAAAAAAACTAAAAGCTGTATTTTTAAGAACATCATCAACCGTCTTCGGAAAACTATTGCAAATCAAAGTTCGAGAGCACCGATGTAAGAATTGGAATTCAGAGGTCGGTAAACTTCAAATTAAAGATAATTCTCTATATTGGATAACTAAAGCCCTAACGAAGCCGCCAAATTATGAAAGTAACTTCTCTCCGCACGACGAACCATCGGGCCCGGTCTTGATTCAATTTCAAACTTTGTCCTCAAAAAACTTCCGATCACGTGCCTCACTCTCCTCGCCACTATCTTCAATACTAGTATTCAACTTAGCTGCTTTTCTAATTTATGGAAAATAGCTCAAATTGTAGTTTTTCTACAAAAAAGGCAAGGATCGATACCAAACAACCAGCTACAGGCACATTAGTCTTCTTAATACAATGAGCAAAATTTTTGAAAAAATATACTCACTCGCGTAAATGATCACCTCGAGGAAAGCAGCATCCTTAAACTACAACAATACGGTTTTAGAAAATGCCACTCTACGAAGCACATGGCGCTTAGGCTTACCAAAGCTATTAGCTTAAATTTCAATCGAAGGAAACATACTGGAGCTGTTTTCCTCGATGTAGCAAAAGCCTTTGATAGTGTCTGGTATGTAGGACTGCTCAGAAAACTAATAAATTACAATTTCCCAAGAGGGCTTACCCTCTTTATAAGCTCTTATCTTTCTAATAGGAAATTCTTAGTCAAAATAGGCCAGACATTCTTAAAAGAGAAACCAATCGGAGCGAGTGTGCCCCAAGGCAGCATACTAGGACCGGTAATCTTTATTGTTTACGTAAACGACATCCCTGAGGTCCCTGAAGTTTTAATTGGATTATATGCAGATGACACCGCGTTATGCAGATCCTCCTGGTCGGTTCAAAAAATTTTAAAACTACTTAACAAAGCACTAGAAGTCATCGAGGCTTAGGCTAACCTCTGGAGAATAAAAATAAATGTAGCAAAGTCAGAATCAATTCTTTTTTCATTCAGAAGACCAGCTAAAATTGATCCACCGAAAATGTTTAAAAAAACAATAGAATGGAAAAATTCCGTAAAATACCTAGAGGGTAAACTTCATAAACGTCTTATTGGAAGCATCATATCCATGAAACTAAAGGGAAAGCTCTCGAGGTCCTCTTGTGCTTAAATCCTATTATTAATAGACACTCGAGTCTAAAACCCGAATATGGACTCCTGATATACAAAATGTTTATCCGAACAATCATAACTTATGCATGTACAATATGGGGAGGCGCGTCAAAAAGCGTCAAAAATCAATCACATTCAAATCATACAAAATAAATTTCTCAGACGTATCACAAAAACCCCCAGATATACTAAGAACTCTGTCCTTCACAGTGAATTTTAACTACCATACATTTCAGAGTATATCAAAGAAACCGCCATGAAATTCTACGAATCTACATCGTCATCACCTTTTGAACATATTTTTTCTCTAGGGAAACTTAATTTTGATCCATTTCTCAAACACAAAATGCCAAAAGACTTTTTCATGAAATAAGTCACCCAGGTCAAGGTGGACCTGCCACTCTCGACAAAAAAACACTTTCTTCTTTCCACCCTCTACACCCTTCCTCCTCTTCTTCGTTTTTCATCTTTTTTCTATAAAATAAATTAACAGATTTGTGCAGTTTTTTCCCGCCTGCGGGCTTTTGCCCACACATAATTAACGTCAATTTAAATCCAAGTCATGTCAAATCTCTCTCAAATTGTGTAAAAATGCCCAAACGGGTAACGCACAACAACTTCTTTCAGTCCGATCATTCTTCGGGGAGATCATTAATCGCGAGTGCGCGACTGGCGTGGGTTCGCCGCACTAGCCGCCCACTCCCGTGCATTGGATCTCACAAGAGGGGGCGATGGTTTGGGCCCCCTCATCCCCACCCCCTTTTTCTTCTTCAGAAGGTCAGTTGTTTGGAAGCTAGAAACCAATACCCTTATAGATGGAATCCACACCTAGGTGCGTAAGGCTGGTATCCAGCCATAAGTTCTAACCGCAAGCCATTGCCGTCACTCTAGTTTTTAATAAGCAGCATAACCGTCGCTGTTCCTTTCTTGGAGTCTTCGGAATTTAAACATTATCAGCATACTGCATTTTGATTTTTAAAAAGAAAAAAAACTTTTCTTTAACGCATTGATTTAAAAATATTGAAGAAATGTTGTTATACTTTTGCGTTTCTTAAACTCTAAATACTCCAATAATGAATAAATCAACCTTTTTGTAAATGTGTGGGAGTGATTTGTTACAATTCTTAAAACTTTTAATTTGTAGTTAAAATAGGTTTTTATGATTTGATGAAGAATACATATTTAATCCTTATTGGAGCATTTAGAATTTTAAACAGTTCATTCTGTTTTTGTTAAAAAATGTTTTATTTAAGGCTTTGTTGTTTGAATTGTTTGTTCAAACAGAATTCTTTCTTTTGAGATTGTATGAAAAATTGTCGTTATAAGGAGAAAAAAATAAAAAAATAATAATAACATGTGGTAGTCTCACTTTTATTCTAGTTTTAAGAAGCCCTATTCAATTTTTTAAATAATTAATTTGATATATAAAAGAGAATAAGTAATTATACTGATTATTTAAAAAATAAATAAATCAGATCAGCTTTTTTTTAATGAAGACAAAATAGAAAGGTTATAGTGAATTAAAACCAAGATGATTATTTCCGTTTCCAATTCAATCGTTGAAAGAAATGAAATTCCATCGCTGCAGGAAGACGAAGATAGCCTCACATATACTTTTAGCATACGGCAAAGCGCGCGTAATTTGAATTTCAACTACCCCGTATTCATAAATTAGATATAATAAAACCTCATAGGTATTTAAATGTGATCTTAAATTATGAATTATACATTAATTACACACACACAAGATTTATTCTTCTTGATTGATTGTTTATTATTATGTTAAAACTTCTTAGAATACTGAAAATTTACAAAGGCAGTATCACTTATTCTTCATATTTCAAATCAAAATTATTGTAAGGTCCACCAATGTAGTATAAGTAGAGTTTTTTGTGTTGGCCGCTTCTTCAACCTTTTTAAATGTATCCTCATAGTTTGCATCCTCGAAGACCTTCATAATTCTGCCTGGCAAGAAGACTGCAAATTGGCTTTCTAGCTCAGCCACAATTCTTATGCCATATTTCGTGTGAACTTTACGAATCTTGAAAATGGCGTACTTCTTTTTTGGTGTATGGTCAGAGAGCGGCTTTGCAGGCAAGATCCCATCCATACGGCCAACTTTATTGATTATTTTGAGATCTGTCTTCTCCAAAGGCATTTTTTTCAGTAGAAATTTCACTTTTACCAGATGATTAACTTGACACTGTATGTCCGACGTTAGACTGAAGCCACCGATATCTGACGGTGCTTTTATAGGCCAGTACCCCTACTCTACATACTTTCTAGAGGGTTTAACACATGCGGACTATTGCCTTCGAGATTCTTGTAGACAAACTTTATAAAACATTTATCAGAGATGCGATCTGTAAAGATTCCTCTAGAAAGATCTATAGAAGTTTCCAGAAGGTTCAAAGCATTTGAGACTATTGCATTTAAGATTCTCTTGATCGAACCTTCTATAGAAACATTAACAGTAGTTTTAATCTCTAACGATTCGGCTAGAAAGATCTATTGAAGTTTCTAGAAGTTTCAATGTGTTTGGGGTATGGCCTTCGAGATTCTGTTGATTAAACGTTCTAGAAATGACGATAAGGGATGTGATTTCTAAAGATTCTGCTAGTAAGTTCCACTGATGTTTCTAGAAATTTTTACGCATGCAGACTGTTGCTTTTGACATTTCATATCTAGAAATTTCTACTGAGGTGGATAGAGTGGCTTTTCGGTATATATATAAGCAGGGTTTCAGCAATGTGCAAACAGTTCATTCACGGCAGTGAAGCGGTAATTAGCAATCTAAGCAAGCGATAAAGAAAGAAAAGTAGTGAAGTGAAAAACATACTCAGTGACTTATAAATATAGTAAAAAAAGAACTTTAATAGTGACTTTTAATTCTAGTGAGTTATAGACGTAGTGAGCTAGTGAATTTTAGATTAAGTGATTTATAGATAGGTATAGTGACTCCTATATACACACACAGTGAAAAACTTTAATAGTGACTTATAGACCCATTGCAAAATGATTCTCGACGAGTGTGAGAAACTAGTTACCACTATTGAGAAGGCATTAAACTTGCTATTGCGAAAACTGGAATCAGTGGCAAAACACCACCGACTTTCGAAGGGATTGGCAGAACACGTGTATTTTTCACTTTATGTATATCGCCTACAATTTTGGCAGCTTGCTGTGCACCTCTGATTGCAAACTTGATGGCCGCTTCTGCACCTCTGCATCTCTGGTTCGTTTCATTGCTTTTTCAGCTGCATTTACAACCTTCTTGAAGGCTATTAGTTTATTTTTTGTAGCAGGTTTCCTCATCGAACTAGGTTTCCTCTTCTTTCGAACTGGGTTTCTTTTTCGAAATAGGTTTCCTCTTTAAAATAGGTTTCTTCTTCAACCCCATACGGAGTTTCGCTTTGGTATTCACCACGTTAGTTATTGCCAATGCTGCGGCTTTCTCGTCCATTCCTGTGTCTTTAGCAAAAACACGCTGCAAAGCTTTATTGACTAATACACGATCTGCAGCGTTTCTGGTTGCAACGTTTTCACGATTTTGCGAGTATGCAATGTCGTGTTCTTTACGAGCTGCGTCTAATGAATTGATACCTAGATCACCTCGAGCAAGTCGTTTGGCTAACTTAGTACGTGGACCACAGTAGTACGTGGACACAGCCAGGCAAGTGTAACTCAAACGGCAAGTTGTTGATGACTTTGTTGACCAATCCTTTACCTCGATGATGACGGCGTGACACTTTGTTCGCTTTACGGTGCACAATCGTTCTTTACTGTACGGAGATCAGCATGCAACCCCTGAAAGCTATATAAGCGTCGTATTTATAGCTTCAACAACAGTTGAATTCAAGATGTGGTTCAGGTCACAACCCGTTAAGCTTCCGGTTGCCAACTTTGACGCCCTTGTTTAACAACAAAAGAAAAGGGTGAAGCGTCATGGCAGTTTACTACCAGACAGCATTCGTGCAGTGTTTTGTGACCCATCCAATTGCGGCAAAACTAACGCCTTACTTACTCTAATTCTACACCCCGATGGACTGAGATTCGACAACGTCTCCGTCTACTAAAAATCACTCAAGCAGGCAAAGTACACATTTTTGGAAAAGGTGTTGAACAAAATAGATGGCGTTGACTATTTTCCATTCAGTGAGTATGAGGAAGTGGTGCCACCGAGTGAAGCTCAAAAAAATTCCATAATTATATTTGATGATTATCTATGCGAGAAACAGGTCAATATTCGAGCCTTCTTTTGCATGGGTAGACACGCGCATGTTGATTGTTTTTACTTGTGTCAGACCTACGCTCGTATTCCCAAACATCTCCTGAGAAATAATGTTAATCTGCT
The DNA here is from genome assembly GCA_010014905.2 of Druon quercuslanigerum. NCBI lineage: Eukaryota > Metazoa > Arthropoda > Insecta > Hymenoptera > Cynipidae > Druon > Druon quercuslanigerum. Next base: position 20,607 of record JAAAKG020152010.1, read on the forward strand.
AGTACTATTCAGACAGGATGAAAGAAATCTGAAACACGTGTATCACGATCATATGAATACTGACATGACGTATTCTCAATTACGAGACTTGTGCTCAGCATGTTAGAATACTGAAAAATATGGATTTGTTGTAATAGACAAAGATAGTGATCTGAATGAGGGCAGATACAGGAAAGGATTGGATTGCTTTGTTACTCTATAAATACAAGTTAGTTTGTAGGAATGCCGCCAGTATAAATTGAGGTATCAGTGCAGCAACATGTCAAAGTTTCATAAGGAGAAGAAGGTGCTCCGTCTAATCGCAAAAGCCAGTGAGGTGATTTGACGTAAACATCAAATGCGCAAAGTAGGTAAAGAAGCTGCTGAACAAATAAGGAATGAAACGTTTAAGCCAATCGTCATGCCATTGCAAAAACTAGTTGACATGACTAACCAACCAATCAAGAGCGAAGTTAAGCAAAATGAACTTTTAAAGAACTATGACATAGAGGAGGAGGAGGAGATGGAATATGAGAATGCTTCCTTCATGACTGCTGACAGTGAAGAAGAACAAGATACAACTACGCTTCAAGAAGTTGTTGCGACTGAGCCTGCTGGTAATTATGAGTATTTAACAAAAAAATTTCTCAGAATGCTGCAACAAAATAGGAAGCAGTATTTGGATATGGTTTTTGGTGTGCGTAAGCTCAATGATGGTAATCTTATGGTTGGTGATAAACCCATTAGTCTTGAAGGACAATATATCAAAGTTGACGGTAAACAGTATCTAAAAACTGTCGGATTTCTTGAACTGTTGTTTAAACAAAATCCAGAAGAATCCCAGATAAGCACTGATGACCAAAATAATTATTAGGAAATTTTGATTGCTACAAATGCACACAAAAAGCGGTACAGTTCCAGTGAATCCATTCTCACTAGCAACAACAACAAATACAAGAACTTTATTGCAAATCTGTTTAACGTATCGCGCAGACGCTCGTAGAAAGGCGCAGGTTCCTTATCACAGTATATGGAAGCAAGAAAAAATGTCAAGACTGACTACGTCTACTAGGACGACCCGAACGAACTAGTTGGTCGTCTTCGTCTACTTCTAGCATCTCAGGCAACAGGCAACCCAAGTCACAAGAATGAAATTATATCCATAATTGAGGAACTACGGGAAGCTGGAATCATATATTAGGAATGTAATAATAAGAATATTGTCAGTATCATGATGAGTATCGACGTGCTTGAACGTCACTTGAACCAACGGCCGTTACGATGCAGATGGCAAGAGACTTTGTAACGTTAACGAGGCCAAAGAACAATACGACGCTGTCAATTTGGAACTTGTACAGCACATCATACAAAACGAGATACGTACAGTGTATCAAGTCACATCCTCTATGCGAACAGAGATTGAATATAACGAGAAGCTCAAAAATCTACAGATCGAAGCCCAACAAGATTTGTCAGCCCGTAACACTGAATTCATTGCTCAGTTGGACGCTCCATTAAACGCACTTGAAAATGAAAAAAAAAATTAGCAGTCGTCACAGAACTGCATAAACCTGCTAGAAAGAATTATCCGCGTCGTCGAGTACAAATTCGTGGCATAAACGAGACGTGGCAGGCAGATTTAGTTGAAATGCTACCCTATGCCCACGAAAATAATGACTACAAGTATTTACTTACCCTTCATAGATATTTTCTCCAAGTATGTCTGGGCTATTCCTGTTAAAAGCAAGAGTGGAACAGATATCACTTCAGCAATGCAGTCTATACTTATTCAGGGTCGTGTACCAAAAAACTTACATACCGATGAAGGCAAAGAGTTTTATAATTCATATTTTAAAACACTTATGCAACGATACGGCATCAATCTCTACTCAACGCATAGTAATTCGAAGGCATCGATCTGTGAAAGATTTAATCGCACACTTAAAAATAACATGTGGCCACAATTTAGCTTGAAAGGCAACTAGAAATGGATAGACATTTTACCTGCTCTCATTTCCAAGTACAACAATACCAAACATCGATCAATCGGTATGAAAAAGCCAAAGTTCAAAGTTGGTGACAGAGTTCGAGTAAGCAAGTTCAAGCACGTTTTTGAAAAAGGATATACACCCAATTGGACGACAGAGATATTTACTGTAGATCGAGTTATGTCGACGAAAACATTGATCTACAAGCTCAAGGACTATCAAAATCAACCTATCGCTGGTGGATTCTGTGAACAAGAACTTAGAAAGTTAAGAATCCAGACGTATACCTTGTGGAAGAAGTAATCAAGAAGTGTGGCAACAAAATATTTGTAAAGTGGTTAGGTTTTGACAGATCACACAACAGCTGGATCGATAAGTTTGATATGTAATGAAATCTGTGCAATGTTAAATTAGCATCTTTGCAATGTTGAATCAACGTTGAAACAGTGTTAACTAAACTTTGTGCAATGTTCAATAAACCAACGACGAACTAATGTTAAACTAAATACTTATTATTCAATATTAAGGGTACCCCTCTTATTCTCGGGATCAAAAAATCGATCTTTTTTATTGTCTCATTCAAACCTATAAGTCTATGTATATTCACTGAAAATTTGAAGCCAAAATTCGAAATACTTTTGGAGTTATAACCGATGAACGGTAGACGCGTCAGACAGTTCCACGACGAGCAACGCATCGTGGAAGCTGAGCAGAACCTCACTGATGCTGCCAGAGAAGCCAGAATCGCACGCAAGGACCAAAAGGCTCAAGAAAACCAGGCTTATGAAGAGTCAGAAGGGATTTCATATGGACCTGGCATAGCTGATTGACAGTGAGTAGGTTTCATATAAGAAAAATTGCTTCACAAAACTTAAAAGCATTTTTCTCACAACAGTGTTTTTACGATTGGCGGGCACTGTAACTCAAAAACTATAACTTGAACTAGAATGAAGAATATTGATAAAGATCTTCTTTAATTTTCTGCTTCATTTTTAGCTGAAAAAATTGGTTTTTTGAAAAAAATAGATTCAAAGGTCCGCTATTTTTTGAATTTATGACCGAAATAAATGATCATAGTTCATTCCCTAGCCAAACATGTACTCTTTCTAATCCCGTTCGATTTTTTGATTTCAGACGTTCCAAAAAATTGCAATCATGCCCGCCGTCAAAAAAGAGGACTTTTCATTGACCGCAAGAAAGTCCTATAAAATGTTATTAAAAAAATAATTAAAAAATTTTTTCTTGTTTTTTAAGTTTTAAATTATATATATGAAAATATTCAAACCTCACAAGTTGATTTTTGTTCATTTACAGCCCATTGAAAATCGAAAAAATTAGAAATCGAGAATGGGGGGGATACCCTTAAATTTATAATATATAAGTCTACGCTTGTACTAGTTGTAGAAATAGATAAATAAAAATAAAAGCAATTGACATATACATGTTTTTTTATTCTATTAAACCATCTTGATTAAAAGTCATAACTATTAACAAACTAGCAAAACCTTATAATTACTATTCCAATATTAATTATTCACTAAATCTTCTAAAATAACCAAGAGTTGCACGTCATTTTCAGTTAGTATATCATCCTCATTATCATCTGTATTAACGAGTACTATTAACGAGTACGCTGTACATCTTACTCCGTAAGCCAACAAATTCTGTAATTATTTCACCATTGCATTCATCTTTCATTAAACCCAAAACTTTTTTATTGACTTGCGGCAGTACAAAAACATTGTATAATGGGTACTCTGACGTATCAAATTTGTGAATATCGTTTTTCATATCTGCATAAATATTTTCACACCTTACTTCATAAATCAGACTGTGTGTGTCAGTATATAATAATTTACAGTTATTGCCGTACTTTTTTCGCATGTAATCGTAGTGGAAGTCATAGATGAGAATTTTGGACACATCCAGCACCGTCAGCCCAACATAGATTGATCTGTTAAACCAAACCTCCGTCTTTCTTAATTCTATAGATACGACATCTTCATTAAAGATTGCACGGCTGTGGAAGTTCGGTTTAGCTATAAGAGCTGCTGCTCCATGTTTGCCCTCTTACTTTTTCACGAGTTTTACGTTGACATACTTGCGTACGTTCTCCATTGTCTTGCCATAGACTGCATTGTTCAGCATCTTGAATAAATTATTTTTAAACTCATTTCTAGCATTTGCTCGCATTGCAGTATTGAAGTCTATGTTACTTTTAAACCTTATGGATTTATTGAAATGAAGTATTCTATGAATTTGAATGAATTTGAGTCCATTAGTGAGAGCATGCTGGAGAGCCCGATAAGGAAGAACGTACCTTCGTTCCGATGAGAGAGTAGTTCAGAGTTTCTCCTGCCTTGCGCCCGGTGGTTTCGTGTGTTCTGGGCAAAATGCTAGATCATTGTGTTCGTCATGTAGCTCAGGTGGATAGTACAAATCTACTTCTAGTATATAACCAACGGATGAATCATCCGGAACGGTGAATTTGAAATTTTCAATATTTTTACCCACTATAGAGGTCTACTATAGAGCTCCTTTTGCACTGTCTTCAAGCAAAGCAGACACTCATTTCAACACTTATTAAGTTTATTTAAGGGAATATCCCCTGCTCCCCAAAACTTGAAGACATATATGGACGGTTAAAACATCAACTCAGTTGGAGAAACCACGTTACGTTATCTTAGGCTTCCAAACAGGTAGATATACTAATCGAATAAGATACGCTGATCGCTTTGATCACTGCAGCATAACCAATGTCAAGCTTTTCTTAAATTCACTATACTATCCATACGGCAATTTGAATCTGGATATTACGTATAATCAGTTTGCACTATTGTATAAGATGTATACAAACTTTCAGTCAACCTACTATGGCAAAGAGCCTGAGCCAATGTTGTAAAAAAGCCATTTCAAAGAGCACGTTGCACTGATTGTTCTAGATTGTTCGAAACAAAATGAGTTTCTGAAACAGACCTCAGTGGACGTTCGCTTAGAATTTGAGTCTGCAGACAATTCCCCTGCTGAAACTTCAGCCTAATGTCTAATTATACATGATCGTATTACTCAGTACCAACCACTTAGTGGTAGCATAAAAAAGTTAATTTAAGATGATATTGGTGTTGGGGGTAATGGCAGTAGTAGGGAGAAACGGTATAAAAGAGATGATTTCGGCAACAAAGTTCAATTTTAATCGATATGGAGTTCATCGCAGACGTTCAAGGCTTTAAGAGGGCCATCAATCAATTCGTCTTCAAGGAGTTGGCCAACTTGTGACTGACGCTGACGAAGATCTGGGCTGTCCTTTGTTGAAAAAATTATACAACCATGTTTCTACAAGGTGTAGCCACCACCTTTAATGCTGGAATGCATCTTGTGCAGTCAAAATGCTGTTGCTCTCAAGATGTGGTTCTTGTCTTCTAAGGATCAGCCGACTATCAAGCATTACTCTGGAAGCAGAGTCAATGATGATGATGATGTTACAACTGAAAGTAGTGATACTCCGGATACTTTCATAATCAATGTAACGCTCAAAGACTTTTATAATCGTTACGAATTTATGTTTTAACTACGTGTACTTTTTTCATATTATAGGTCAAGATTTTCTCTTGTAAAATTAGGTTTAGTCTTTTTTCTTGAATAATTCAAATATTTAATTTTACATCTAGTGAAGACTTATATAAACCTATATAGTTAGTTAAGAGTTAATTACGCTCCTTTTAAATTTAATTCGGTGTCATTCTTTACGGTGGTAAATATAACAAACATCGTTGGGTTGAATTCTAAATCCAAATATTGCTTACTGTCAGCCGTGGAGAATTACAGATGTCGCTGAGCTGCATTGTCAACGTTGGACTTTATTCCAGCATCGTTGAGTTTCATTTCTAAATTTCGCGCGATTTCGTTTCCCTTAGCACTAAATAAATAAACATTTCACGTATAAATAATATTAGGTCAAATTTTCTAGAAGCTTGAGAATCCCCAACTATGTTTCTAGAGGGTTCGACAACTCAGGGGAATCCCGATCCCATCTGAATAAAACTTGGGTATCTCGATAGATATTGTAGCGACCCATCTCCTTGAGCGAACTGCGAATTCATTTCAGTTTTCTAGAAATTTCGATCCCTGTTTACCGACCAGTTGGAAGGTTCTAGAAAGTTTACCGAATAAGAATCCTAGAGATTTCTAGAAACTTCCAGAATTCTAGGGAATCCCCGATCCCACGTGCGCTGCAGAAAATCTAGACATTTCTAGATACGTACAATATACAGCGGAATTGTGGGATCCCAGATCCCACGTGCGCCACCTACATAAAAAGCTTTTAGTGGACTCGGTCGGTAAAACAGGGACCCAGCTTGACGACTGAACCATGATCCCATGGTAATTCCCTACCTAACCGACTGAGCTACCGACTGTCGGTAAATTACCGGTAACTGTTTAACTGTTTTTTGGTGATTATCTCCAGAACCGGCTTAGCTTAACTACTCATATGAGTACGTAAAAAGGACTTTTTACACACTAGTACGAAAAAAACTGCATAATATGTAGTTCAAAAGATTTTAGATTATTTTTACTGTATTATTTTTATAGGAGTAAATCAAAGCAATATCATCGTTAAAAAAGTAAAAATAATAATACAAACAGTTTATACACTTTATATTTTTACAATGTTCACTTTTCACTGCCTGATTATAGAATGCCGTAGTTGATTTAAATTAAGCTAAGAAACAAATGACAGTCTATGTGATTGACTTTTCTTTTTTGGTACAATATGAGAAACAAATGAAAATCTATGTACGTGGATTTATTTTGTTTTTCGGCTATACACGAGACCAAGTTAAATGCAGCTAAAGAAAGGACGAATCCTGTATAATTTGTTTGTATGAATAGTTTGAACTATTGTCAATGAATTTAAGTCTTTCACAAGTCTGTTTTCTGTGACAGTAATGATGGAAATATACAGTAAAACCTCAAAACCAAAATTTTTGTATTTAATTAGGCCACAATTCAATTTAGAATAATGTAGAAAATTGTGATGAATTATTTAAAATGAACTACGGCATTCTTTAATGCAGTGAAAATAGTTTAAAATCTGTATACCATTGTATACCTATAGATTTATACAGTTCCTATTTTTACAATTAGCTGAATTTAAAAAAACAAATAGTAGAATCGTCATCAGCGACGCCAAAAATTCTTATATTGATGCCCAACTCGTACTTTCGGTATAAAATTATTTGTAATCTTTTCACCCTCCATCTTGAATCCGCCATCTAAGACCTGCCGTTTTGGAATTTTAAACAACTAATAGTAGATTCGTAATCAGCGACCCCGAAAACCCTTATAATGATACCCAATGCGTAATTTCGATATAAAATTATTATCGCGCTTTTCAGCTGCCATATTGGATCCGCCATCTTGAATTTTTGAAAAACTAATCATAGATTCATAATCGGCGACCCGAAAAACCACTATATTCATACCAAACTCGTGTTCTTGATGTAAAATGATTTTTTCACTTTTTAGCCGCCATATAGGATCCGTTATCTTAGAATTTCGAAAAGCTAACAGTATATTTGTAATCAGCGACCTCAAATACGCCATTTAGAAAAATCGCAAAAGGCCATACAACATGAAAAGGTAGGTATATCACACCTATGGCGACCTTTGATGACCGTAAGGTAGGTGGCCACAAGGCACAAAGAAATCCCAATCACAGGCCATCAAAAGTCTCTGGTGCCTAGAGGTCACGCAACAACCCCAAGATGACGGCCCTCTGCATCTATCTCGCAAAAGGCTCTTTATGTTTGCGGTACCTGTCTATGGCTTTAAAGTTCCGAACCAGTGATACCTCTGCAAATCCGAGAGCACCGATCACAAGAATAATTATTTCAACAAAATATTTTGGGCACAGTCTCTGCAGCTCCCTTCGAAGTTCTCGAACCCTATGCTCATATTCCTCCTCCTTGGCTGTGATACTGCAGTCGGCCGGAGGCGAGAATTCGATCACGAATGTGAATATTTGAGATTCGAAGTCTTGGAGAACGATGTCAGGCTCCTGTCTGAAATTCGCAGATTTAGAAAAGCTGGCGTCTCTTATTGTACAATGGACTCTATATCCATCAGAGCGTTTGGCATGACAGGGTCGCGGCCAACAACGTAAGAGCGACGAAGATGGTAATGAAGTATTCTTAGGGCCGCATTCTATCTGTAGAGTTACGTCGTTCCCGCGTGGGTGGGACACCCAAATTGTGTCTGCTCTAGGCACGCAGCGTGTGAATGACACGATCTGCACCTATACTGGGAACAACATATACAACATATAATGCAGTCACGGTATGTTAAGGTGAAAATCACACCGTTCTGGCATGAGAAAATGATACCCTCTATACCTGAATTAGGCCCTGATTATCTAATAAAAGCAGAAGTTTGAGCCTTCGACGAGGGCTGATCATCTATAGTTCTGTGAAAGATGCCGAGCATTTTCTGGTCTAGCAGCTGTTGACGGCATTTTTCAACTTCTGCTCGCCTTACCTGCACTGAGAAAAATAGTCCCTAGTTCTCATCACGAAATAAAAAGTAGCTGAGAAAAAAGAGTTGTGAGCATATTTTGAAGACTCATATTTTGAGTTTCGGGTTTCAGTAACTGGTAGACGTAGTTGTGCATCAAAAGACTCAAGGAGGCTTGTGTCGTCTGTTAGGTATGCTCGCCTCAACTCAGGTTCAATGTTTTCTTCTTTCAACGTCTTGGACGTAATTAATGGCAGATAAGAATATTTAAACTTGTGTTTGAATCTAATTTTTTATTCATCTCAATTATTATTCTTCCTCATACTGCTATTTTCATTTTTTCTGGATTGCTTAGGGGAAAAGCCACAAAAGCTGTAAACTAGATAGAAAAGAATAAATAATTTTGTCGAAAATATTGTGCTCAATAGATTTTGGAATTATACTTTTAAAAGGCCTTAGATCAATTGATTATTCATAGTGATTATTTTTATTATTAATGGAACATTTTATAGAAGGATTTTAACTTTTCGATTTTCAATTGATTTTTTTGGTAATGATTATGAATATTCCATTGTAAATTATTCTAATTTTATTTTAAAAGTATTTTTTTTTAAGAAAAAATTATTTCTCACTAGTTTACATAGCAAAATACAGTATATAAGAGATTCGCCGATGCAACGCTCGAAATCTGGTCATTGTAACTAAACAACCTAGTCGCAACAATCAACGCATAGTTGCTGTTACTAGAATTTCTCATTCCAATGGATACTATTCGAAGGTGCCGTAACGGGTAAGCCATTTTTCGGTACAACTATAAAAAGTAGTTAAGGCCATGTGACGAGAGGGTCACGTGACCAAAGCTGGTCCTTAATTTTTCTTTCCCAACTTACGTCTAAACGAAAAGAGGTATCGCTGTGAAAGTTTGGGAAATGAAAGAGAAAGCAATAAAGTGCAAATCTCTGCTTTATTCCGGTTTAAATTTTGAAAAAAAATGTTGAAGAAACTAAAACTGGAAGCTATATCGGTACTTTTCTTTCCCAACTTACGTCCACACGGAATAACATATAGCGTTAAAAATTTGGCACGTTAAACAGAAGGCGCGAAGGACTGGTCCTAAATGATTAGAATGGTGAAAAAAGTTGTTTTTCAATTGCTAATATGCAGATATACCGACTGCGCTGTAAAACCCTTCAAGCAATTTTCAATGTTAAAAATGGCATCGGCGAGAAAATGATAGGCTTTGAAGCTATACAGCTTAGCCAAAAAAAAATCGTAGTGCAATAAAAAAATAGTCATATTAAAGCTAAAAGTGTTCTACGTAAATGAGGTTAATGACGTTTATGTAGGAAATGTTTTGCACTTTGCAGACTGAAAATTTTTTTTAAAAAGTAAGGATTATCGGGTACATTAAGAACAGTCAAGTTTGGAGCAATATTTCTTATACAAGGGGCAATGGGAAAAATTTGAACAAATTCATGAGTAGGAGGAAAACTGTTGTCAACAAATTGCAGTTGAGAAATTTAAGAAATAATAAAAATTGTTGCTTAAAAGTACAAAAATGTACAGCTATATTAACTTTAGTTCTAATGAAGATATTAAAGCGATTCAAACTGCAAACTGTAACGGATAGGCTCTGTAATTATTTCCAATCGCCCAGAATGATGTGATAGTCTTATTTTTTGTGAAAATCGCGATATTGTTGTACATTTTTTTTGTTGGTCAACAAGTGCCAGAAAGCAGCCGGGGTCCTTTTTTTGCTGCCGGCCGCACCTGCTTTTCTTCGACCAGTAGTTCGGAACCCTTGGCTGGTCACCTTGCACGTCTTCTTGCTAGTGCCGTATTTCTTTAAGTGAAGTACCCAGGTCTTACAATATTTTCAGAAAAATGCTCATAATTTTGTTATCTTAAAACAGTGTCGAAATTTTACGATAAATTTCAAAATAAGATCATAAATTGTATAAAAATCGAAACCGAAAAATATATAAACGTAAAAATTGTGTTCTTTTCTAAAGAAAGCATAAAATTCAAATACGTGTAACATTACTAGAAGCGTAGGAGCTTTTAAAAAATGTTATAACATTTGAACACAATAACCAGATTTTCTTCAGATTTATGGGAAAATTTTTAAT